>JAMKCH010021011.1:0-41095 GCA_023653785.1 Ophioderma brevispina
ACTGACCCATGACAGAGGGTTTATGCCAGCTGTCGCAATAGATTACGAATACCGTTACCCATTTGGGGACGGGTTTGGGTCTCCAGACAAGGCAGTGGATGTCCCCGGCCTTCTGAGCTCCACTCCCAACCAGGCGCTCGGACCTGGGACTGGCTTCTGAATTCCTGCCCTTAATGGAGCTGGTCTAGGAGTCGGTCCGGACGGGTCTCCGACCTGGGTCTACCATGACCTGGTCCTCCCCGACCGTGAGTCGACCTGGCACTGGCCAGAATGCCTGTCCTAAGGGAGCTGGTCTAGGAAGCGACCTGGTCCGGTCTCTGACTGGTTCTCGACCATGACCTGGTCCCCCGACCGTGAGCCTCGACTGGGACTGGCCTAAATGCCCCTGTCCTCAAGGGAGCTGGGTCTAGGAAGCGACCTGGTCGGTCTCGACCTGGGTCTCGACCATGCCCTGGTCCTCCCCGACCGTGAGCTCGACCTGTGGCTGGGCCAGATGCCTGTCCTCCTGGGAGTCTGGTTTAGGAAGCGATCCCGGTCGGTCTCCGACCTGGGTCCCGACCGCCTTGGCATCCCGCCCGTGATGCGTCGACCTGGGGCTGGGCTCTAGATATCCGCCCGCCTGTTGTGAGCGGGTCCGAGTTACCTTGGTCGCGGTCCCGACCTGAGTCCCGTACCAACCTGGGCTCTGCCTACCGTGAGCTCAACCTGGGGTTGGCCTTGGCGGCCGCCCTCGATGGGAACTGTTCAGGGATCACCCTGGACGGGAGCTCCTCGACCAGCATCGCCGTCGGGCGCCCTTTTTGGGTCGGTCTCTCTTTGGACGGCCTGACGCCGCGTCCGTGATCTGGACTGGTTGGAGTCCATATATATGGGTGTCGCTTGATTGGTCCTACTGTAAAATAGAATATTAAAGAAATTACCAGAATAGTACCGGGAGTAAGAGAGAACGAGGGGTACCCCCAAAATAAACTGGGCCCAAGACCCGACCCCGAAAGAACTCTATCCATCGACCGGGAACCCGTGGGGCTGCCCTTAGAGTCCCCGACCTATGGAAGGGGCCCACCTTGCTGAAGAAAGATTTGCTGAAGAAAGACTCATTACTGCAACAAATCCATGACCTAACAACAAGGCTGTTGTACAATCCTTGGCTGCTGTGCAACCCGCCGGATACGCCTACAACTCTCTCCCGTTATATGTGAGGTATTCATGTCAATCCATAGAAAACAGTCCAAAGGACATACAGTGAAGCCATCTCATACTGTTTCCCTGTTGCAACATCAAACATGTTTTGCTGTTCTGACAGATGAAATTGAATCTGCCCCTACTACAGCATCACCTGTTATGCACACTGCTGCTAAGACAACATCTTCAAAGTGGTTCATGCAGTTCACCCAATAGAAGCAGAGCTACCACTACTAACAGCAAAATACCCACGATGAAGAAAAAAACCCGCATGGTTGTGTTAAATTTTTTGGTGATTCAATAGGCAGGAGAATCGATGGCCAGCGTCTTTCTAGGAATGCTAACGTACGCAATCTTTGCATAGGAGGTCGCAAAATTGACCGTGTGTGCCCTGTATTAAAGGAAAGTGAATCTTCAGAAGTAGACTCTGTGATAAATCATGTGGGAACTAATAACCTGGAAAAGGATTCAAGGGATGTAATTACAGAAAAACTTAATGACATGTGTACTCAGTTGAACAGAAAATGCCGGGAAAAAAAAATGTGATGAAGTGCTCTTTCTTCTATTGTATCACGGAATGAAAGCTGGATCTTTGTTCAAAGTTGGATGCTGTTAATCAACTCATACAAGTCATTTGTACACATAACAGAGGGACCATACATAGGACAAAAGCTGTCAAAAGTCTAGGGAAGGACAAATTGCATCCTGAGCCAAAGGATATGAGTTTCACATGCTCGCAACTTAGACTGTTACGCTGGGCAACCCTTCGATTTTTCGGCAAGGGCGAAAACGGACTTATCATCGTTACACATTCCGCACCCAGCAATCAAGCTCCAGTACAGAAAACTGCTTTCCTGCGAATAACCACCAGGATATCACACTACTGTTGGGAGATAGCAAGGAATGTTCTTCCCCGTAACCTGAGACTGTGCTCCTATTACCAATTCAAATGACTATTTTATGCAAGTCTGAAATGGATTTAAATGATTATAACTTGATTCTTCCTGTTGATATTGAATCTGGGGTTGATCATTGAAAACACTAACGTTCCATATTTGGTTATGTCATGATTCGTCTATGTTGTTGATTGCAATAATTGTGCTTATAATAATGTAAATTCTTGTATAAATGATTTCTTATGCATAATGATTTCACTTGTAATAACTCTAAAGTTGACCCAGCCGGGTGTGAGAAAACACAATGACAATCTCTGTTTTATACTTCAATTCTCGAAGATGAAAACTAAATTACTGAGATCATGCTCGCGTAGTTCAAAAAACATGATGTCATGCTGTTACCGAAGCCGGGATGGATAAACTTATAAAGTGGTGAAATATTACCTGATGATTACTGCATTTATAGAAAATGAAGAAACTTCATGGTGGTGGGTACTTCGAGCTATTAAGTCTGTCTTACAACCATTTTCAAAAATGATTTGTTATGTGATGATCTTGAAATAGTGTGGGCTGATTTAAGACAAGAAAGGGAAAGGTTTTTATTTGGTGTATTTTACAGGCCTCATAAGTGTCATAGGGATTATATGGATTTGCTTGATGATCACTTGAGTAAAGTTCAGGCCTCTCAAAAGGATTCGCCTAATCCCCTTGTTGGGGATTTCAATTTCACATGGACTGGCAAAATGGTGTCCCTTATACTACTTGGTGCACTACCAAAAACTATATTGACACATGTATTTCAAGTGGGTTTTACCACAAGTGCTCAATGAGCCCACTTATCTTACTCACAATGGGGATGAGCACTTCTTGGATTTGGTTTGTTTTGATCGTTTCTTTTGTGAATCATTGTGAGGCATCTTAAATATTGATGGGCTGTGAACTTCTGCTGTGATTTGAATTTAAATATGTTTAAACAGGGATATCCAAAAGTAGTTCTAAAATGGCTTGTATTGTCTTGGCAAAAGCTGCATTTTGAAATGCCTGGAGCAGTACGCTTAGTTCTAGTAATTTGAGCCGATGTCTAGAAAATGACAATGTTGATGATATTTGGAATCATTGCTTACTGAAATATTATTACATCTGATTAATGGTGGCTGCCTAAGAAAAAGGTTAAGCAGGGCACAACTTAAATTCGTAAGTTGTGTACATGTAAAAAGGTGCTGTACAAAAGGGCTAAGCAAAGCCAGTCTCATGATGCTTGGAAGAAAAAAGAAATTTAAGGATTAGTGCAGTAAACAATTGAAAATTTCTATTAGAAGAAAGTTCATCGTGAGTATCTTATGATACTCTAAGGCGGTATACTAATCCTAAAAAAGTTTGGGCCTATATAAAGGTCTGCGCGTAGGATTCCCCCCAGATGTCGTTTAAGGTTGATGGTCAGGGGCGATTACAAATCAACAAAGATATTGCTGATGCGTTTTAATGGCAGTTTTCTAGCAATTTTGGGGATGCTTATGAACCTCTTGATACTACTACTATTCCTGATTCTTCTACTTCACATGGCGGTGAGCCATTCAATCGTCTCCCTTATAACAACTGATGAAGTTTTCAATGCTCTGGTGAAATAGAGACAAATAAAATCTCTGGTCCTGATGAATCTTCCATATTCTAAAAAACTTAGAGCTGAATTGGCCTCCTTCTTTTGTTATAGGTTTAATGTTTCTTTCTAAGGGGCGAAATCCAAAATCTTGGAAGATGGCACATGTTGTTCCATTTTTAAAGGTTCCAAACAAGCCAAGGATGCCACTTCCAGTATCGGTCCAGTTGTTATGACATCTATTTTGTGTACAGTTATGGAGAAATTAGTGGCTTCTCAAATTAAGTCCTATTGGAAGATAAATAATATTCTCCAGTGACAATCAATGGATTGCGGCAAGGAAGAAATTGTGAGCAAATGTTATCCAAGTTCTTTCATTAATCAGTGAAACTCTGGATAGGTGTGATTGTAATCTTGTTTGCTGCTATTTTCTGGACTCAGTTCTGGCCTTTGACCAGGTAAACCACAATTTATTGCTTCAAAAACTTCATGCTTGTGGTATTCGAGGAACCCTTTTATTATGGATTGAACTTTAGTTGAAGGAAGCAGAGAGTTGTTTTCAAAGGTGTGAATTTTCTGAGTGGACATCTGTCATTCAGGGAGTTCTCAGGGTCTGTGCTTGGACCATTCTTTCTTTATTTTTGTCAGTGATATTGTTTTGATATGTCTTCTTTCCTTTTCACTTTGGCAAGATGACCATACATTGGTAATACCTATACGGAGACTCCTAGAGGACCAGATAGATCTGCAAGATTGATTTGGACAAACTTTATGCTTGGTCACCCAAAAACAAACTTGCCTCTTCAGACTCTGAAGTGTGCATCATGCATTTTTCTAGATCTAAAACCTGTGGTAGGACCAGCTACTCTTTAGGTGGCAAAACTCTCGAAACTTTTGATGATTTTAAACAACTGCTTGGCTACATTTTTTTCTTCTAATCTCTCTTTTTCTGACACACATTGATTCTACATGCCAACAAAATGTATCAACTAGTTGCGTTTCTAATCAGATTGCACCAGGAGATGCAATTTTATGACCTCTTTGGAATTCTTACAGGGATCTTGTACTACCGTCACCTTGGGTACTTGTGCTGTTGTGGGGGCTCCTTACAATACCAGTTACATTAATAGACTTGAGAAAATTAAAGAAAAGTAAACTCGTGTTCTCTTTTAAAGGAAAGCGTCTTGCGGAACGTATTGAATATCTTGATCGGATTGTCTGAGTTTGGTTTGCTTGGAGTGGCTGATTTGTTCAATTCAGGTCTACATTTTGTTTTCAAGCTTCTTAATGGGTTGGTCCTTCTCATTTTTGGACTTTTTTCGAAAAAAGGTCGCATCTCAAAATGTGCGCTTTCATGGCATTGGAGAGCAAGAACTAGTTTTGCCTCAACGCAGTGTTGTTAGTTGTCCCCAGACCTTTTGGGAAAGTATACCAGTTGATATTCGAATGTGATTCTGTGTCAAAATTCAAGTATGTGTGCAGACAACATTTTCTTTCACAACTAAAGTGTCATTTTATATTAGGTCAATATATTAGGTGGGGCTTAATATTTTCTTGTTATAGGTATTGTGGATTTTTTATGTATGCATGTAAGGAAAGATAAATGCACTACTTGGGGATTAATAAAGCCCCAGATTTCTTTCCTGATCACTGTACTTTATAATATAGGGTGGTAACATATTTATATTTCATATAGTGGCTCAAATAAATAAGCATAACATGAGTGAAACGTAACCTAAATAACTTTTAGTTGTGACTACTTAAGTCCAAATTGTCACATAATACTAAACTACAACTTGCTAAATTCATTAAAAATCATGGAAAAAGTTGTTGAAATGTTTGCTAACCGTAATGCAGTGAGTTTAAATGTACCAGAAATGGCGGGAAAGTTAAACTAAAACATAATGGTTAATCCTGCTTAAGCATCCTAGTGACAAGAGGTAATCCGATCTGGTTGCCAAGTGCAGTCGAATGGCGCGAGAAATAATTTTACATATCAAAGTCCATCATCGAACTTTTCTGCAATGAAGGCCCGCCCGAATTACAATAGGGGCGGGGTCTCTATCCATCAAACTGGCACAGTGTGGAGTTCTTCGATCACGGTAAAAAAGTGGTTTTGTGCCTGTAAATACTATTGATACAATCAAAGCGCACTGCCAATCATGCCATTAATAGTTGTGAGGGTGTTGAGAGCTATTCAGAAGATGTGAAATGGCATGGATGAGTGACATCTCTCAATTCAGTGGCCTAATCTTGTTATAAGATTATTGTCCAGTAATTAGTCTTTGTATTCAAGTGAAATGAAAAATGTCAAATGAAAGTAAACAGTAAAATGATGTCAACAAAACAGGGTTTGTACTGAGCAAAGCTGAAGACACACATTCGATGGGTGTATATCTACCCGAGACCCAGCTAGTATGACATGTTTGACTATCCAGTCATGGCCTAACTAAGTTTTCCAGGAATCATGAAAATTATATGTTAAAACATAACACAAACACAAGTACTTTAGAAATTTGGATTAGGCTAATTAATGAAGTGCGCCGCTAATTAATGACGTCACTGACCGCCAGCTAGCATTCGGTGAACCAGAAGTTTGCTTGATGACTCATCATGCTCAGAGAAGTTTTTTTATGAATGAATCCACAAGGTCAATGTATTACCCATGCGCAGTTCGATTAATAAAATTTTCCATCATGATATACCTTCCTGATCATCACAAACACAAACGAAAACGGCCACTCCGTTGCATTTTTTGGTGAAAAAATCTATGCTTTCCCCATAGAATTTATGAATTTTGACATCTTAAAAACCTGATACAGGGATCTCTTGTAATTAAATTTTCGAATTAGGTTATACGAAATGACACTAATTAGATCGGTAAAATACAGCACATGTACTACGTGATAGTATTCATTGCAAGCTGGTCGGTTTTTTGTTTTAGAGGTCGGATGCAATATTCACCTGTGTTTTCTGAGGAAAATTTCAGAATTGTATTTTCCCCGTCATAACCGCCCACATGACCATCATGCGCAATAGCAAATGTTTGAATGATTTATAAAATACTGTTTGAAATAATTATAATATTTTTCATATATTGGTTTACAAGAAATAAAAATGTACTCATAGTTTTCCTAATTATTTTTATAAGTGTTTCATGGTAGGCCTTGTATGGAATTACTTTGAAATGCGTAATATATTTGGCATGTGACATGCCCTAAATAACTCCTATCTCTTCATAACCTACACTCGGAACCATGACCGCATCACCTGGGACGGTTGCCAGCTTGCGGCGCCACTACTGAAAAACATTTGGAACAAGGCCAAGTGGCTGAATTGGGGACAACACGCAACAACACGAATATACTTACCTCATCTTTAAGGTTGATAACAGCTCCCTAACAGCAGTGCTACTTCCTTTATGAATGATCCCTTACTGCCAAAGAAGAAATCGGCAAATTTTTAATTCGACCTTGTCATTTACTCCAATGGTTAAAAAACAAAAAATGGCGGCCAAATCAGGTGGTCTGACTGTCACGACTAAAGCATGTGATCATACATGTGACGTTCAGTGATGTGTTTGTATTCTCATTCCAACCAGCAATAGACTGTGATTATGTGTAAATAATGAACTTTGCCTTCTGGCAGAGGGACTCGTTTCTGATCCGTGACCTCCTTCACAACCCCAAAAAACAGCGCGCCCTTGATCAAATAACTCTGAAGGACATATGGTTTCCAGAAGTTTATGCCATTTTTCAACATGCAACTAATTTAAAATGAAAGATAATGGGACAAAATGAAGAGTTAGAAGTCTACTCTCACCCTTGCATGCAGTTTTGAAATTGTGTCTTTTATATAGAATGTTGTGCCGAAACACCAGGGTGCTGAAAAACCCGGGTGCCGAACTTCCCTCCTCTCAGAACTGCCGAAGTACCGGGGCATCGGCAGAGGAGAAGGGAAGTGGAAAAAAACGTGCTATTGATGTGTAGAGCACGTGTTTAAGCATTTTTCGTGATTTTATGGACAATTCTACAATGAAACTCATTAAAAATCAGGCTTTTGGCATTTAGGAACAAGCATGTATGTAATAGTAGACGTAAATACAATCTTGTAATGCCAAAAGCACCCACATAGACCCCATGAAGACCCCTTGTTAAACGTTCGTTTAGCAAGGTAGCCGAATTCAGAAACAATGTATCCGTTATATGCATTGATCATACATATAGCTCCCATTGTAGCTCATTGTAAAGTCCCCTTTATTGATTAGGCCGGTTGCAACACGGGTTAGGTTTAGGGTTGGGGTTATAGGGCCTATAGGACCTAGGGTTAAGATTAGGGCTAGAATAAGGTTAGGGTTTGGTATTAGCTAGGGTCCGGTGGTGAGTACAAACATTGGGATTTAGACACGCTAGGCCCTATGTGTGATTTTCTACTTGACCAAATAAAATGAATAATAAGGGGTTATGTGAGTTTATTTTTTTCTTTGATGGCGGGGGTGTCTGTTAAATTTATTATTCAGTTAAACCACACCTATCTGCATATTTATTTTTATAACATGCGCATTTGCCAGGCAGCACCAAATATTTTATATGACAGTAAATTTCAAGGGACGCCATCCAGAACAGCGGGGGGAAAGATTTCAGGAATGAAGTCCGATTTTAGAGGGGTGTAGGGTATAGAGGGTGGATTAGCCAAAATTATTGTACACAGTAGACATATAAATCACCAAAATTGGCACAAACACTCCTGATGACCTTTAAATCAATTCATCCGAGGATCCATCTCCACATATGTACGAAGCCCCGTACCCGGGGGCCCCTGGGGTCCCGGGGGTAGGAAGGGGGCAAATTTAGAACTTTGCGAGCAATAATCGAATGTGGTATTTTTGGGTCTAGTATAGGTTTTGGGTACATGCCAATTGAATAAGACAACTTTAAAATCAATATGGCATGCCTTATATCAGCATTTAAAATGGCGCCAAAAGGGCCGCCAAATTTGGAAAAATGATAGAAGACTCATGAACTGGCTATATTTCATTTATCGATATAGGAAATCCCTCCAAAACGTCATGGCTTGCTAAAAAACCATGATTGTCTTAATATTATCTTCATCAAGTTAAAGATGGCGGCCAATATGAGATTATTTGAAATATATAGGAGATTATATAGGCCCATGCGAATAATCTCAATAAGAGTAATAATAATTTTGAATAAAATCGAACCTACCATTGTACAATTACTTTGGCATTCTGTTGTGAGCATAGGATTTCCTTTTGCTCAGTGTCTAGTGTACAAGGTCCTTTTTAGATTCTGAAATGTCAATGAGAGAGGGAATATCTTGCTGTGTTTAGTCCTGTACGTGGGGGGGGGGGGTTGCGGCTCATTATCCCCTACCCCGATCCATGTAAGGGGACAAAAAACGGTCCACTGCGTAAAAAGGTCCACAAACTTAAGAGCCATTTTTACAAGAAAAATTCCACTTTTTTGTGTGAAGTTCAAAGAGGAACATTTTAGGCAGGTTAGGTCCACTTTTACCGAAAAAGTGGACCGTACCCCCACCCCCCCTCCAATAAATCTTGCATAAGACCCTAGCTGTGTTTGTGTTCTGGTAGTACAGTTGAAGAAGAGCATCTGTGTTGATGGTAGTCTGTCCACTGATTTTTTTTCTGGTCACAGAAAGCTCTTGTCTTGTGTCATTGACAGAGCTCAGGGAACTTGATCTATCGTACAAAGTGATGAGAGTGTTACAAGAATGCTCAAAGGGATGAACTAGCCAGATGCACAAATGTTTGACTATGTCTCATAGGTTTCACATGCATTGCCAGGGCAGAAGTTATTTTGCCTTTACCTTGGAAGGCTGATGGACTATCACAGCCAGTACGAGCATGAAATACTGCGTAGAGCTAATGATCTTTTTGTTTTTTTAGCTCCCAATTGCTGTTACATTAACCATGGCACTGATGCTGTAAATCTGTAATTCGTACCCATGCTAAAGCAACCCAGATGTCTACCAATGGTTGAGTGATTCTTGATATAAAGACCACAAATGACTACAAGTCTGTATCTACGCGTGTACTTTATTATAGTCTTCAGATCGGCTCCAGTACATGCAACTGTGCACGATACTCTTGTATCTGCTTCCTCGTGGTTGCAGTTCTACATGAGATTGATGGTGGGTGGGGTGCCACAGATCTACCTGATGTGATGTACACAAATTTTCCTGATGAAAGGGCATACTGAGCAAACCCTGGTGTCAGAAATCAATAAGCTTCATGCTGTTATTTTGGAGCACAGAGGAAGTACCATCCCAATTACCTGAAGTTAGTTGTACGACACCTTTCTGCGGATACCCTTTCCTCTTTTTCTACCCGAGTTGATTCCTTCTATAAATTTGTGCGGGAATGGGCCCTACAACATCCAACTTTTGGCCTTCTTTCTGTAACTGCTTCACTAGGTAAGGAATGAAGACCTTGTCTGCATAATCAATGAATGTACTGATTGCAGGATGGTAGAGAGTGCACAATGAGAGCCCCATTTGGATAATGCAGTCATAGGCAGATGTTTGATCAGGCTGCTCGGGCTCGCTAGCAATGGAATTTCAGTAGATCAGTTTCTATGTCTCACCAGGTTGAGACCAGGAACGGCCGATTTAAGGTTGCCTTGAGAAGTTTGGGCTACCTGGAAGCAGATCAGGAACAACCTGTAATTGTGGAACGCACCACAGGACAATGGAACTTCTATTGGTCTGCCCAAGCTGGAGCAAAACAACACAAAAAGACCTTGCAGGGAATTCAGTTGAAGGAGCCAGAATTGTTACCACCTCTGGCTGGATTAATATTGGAACACTGTGTTTGGACATGAAAAGAAGAAGTAGATCAGACTTTGTGTTTGGTAAATGGAATGGAGCTACAAAGTCTGAGAGGGAAAAAAACCCCCCCCCATAAAACCCCCCCCCCATGGGAAATGACTGTATGTCATGAGGCAAAGAATTCCTTTAGATCACAGGTATTTTTTTTTTTTAAAAATCCGGTGTAAAGGGGGGTATATCGTGATCCACAGTCTCGTCAGCCGACTTAAAGGTGCGTGTTCCGATCGTCTTGGACCCCACCAGACGAAAGGCCGTATTTTTCCATTGTTGTATGAAATTTGAGCCCTCAGGATATATGTCTTCCCCAAGATATAAACAAAAAAATATTACTCACCAAAATGTGAGATTGTTCTATTTTATACATGTATACTTACGAATGATCCAAATAGTGCATTTTTTGTGCTCAAAAAAAGCCATCAGACACCCCTAAGGCCACATTAAAATTTCGTGCCCCACGCCTAGTAGCGGTCCCACGCTATGCAGCGTACGCCCAACCATATGAGGTCACTGGCGACCAGAATCCTTTGCTCATTTTTGTACCTTCCCAGGCTCCACTTGACGGGGAAGGGCATGGATAGGTACTGTTGGATCATTAGTAAGTATACATGTATTAAAATAGAACAATCTCACAATTTGGGAAGTATATTCTATTTTATGCATTCTATACATTCAGAAATGATCCAACTAGTGCATGACTGCCATACTGGGCACTAGGTGGAGGTAGTGGAGCCGGTAGTCTCAGTAGTAGCGGGGTTTCTCGACCAGGTGTTCTTTAATGGAAGCTGAAATAATTTGCCCCATAGTATAGCCATTATACATAAATACATGATACACGTTATTAAAACACATCAATATCAAGGTACAGATAAGTAATACCGGCAATCCTCACCTTATGATCATATTATAATATGCATGGCATCCCTCTCTACTCTGACTGCTTTGATGACAGGGAATGGTTTTGCAACGGTGTGGTTATAGTAAGGACGTCTTCATATGAAATATTTGAAATGTGTAGGAGTCCTCCATCATGCTGCTTCCATAATATCGGAAATGTTCACTGCCTAAGTGAAAAGCCCAAGATGTTGCGGACTTCTTATCGCATGAGCATGAGGGTTTTTAAGGGCGAGGTTACTGTCCAGTGACGAAGCTTTCACTTTTAAAGCATCAGAGAGAGCTGAGGGAAGTTGACCCCAGAGTGATATGTTGTTTTGTTGTGCAGGTTTGTAAGTTTTATTGTTTTAGTTATAAAGAGGTGGTCAGAAATTGAAGAATTCATAGATTTCCTCAAAAAAGGCAGTGCGGTGGTAAGAAGCGGAGAGCAGTCTGACTGGGGACACCGATGTTTATCCTCAGGATCACCAGTAAAACTGGGTAGTTTGGAGTATATTGGTGGTGCATAACTGAGTGTCTGAGTTTTAGCCATGATAACAGGCACGAGGGGAAGTAGAGAACATTGTGAGAGTCCGAGAATTCTAATTTATACTTTTTGCGGTAGATAACGCAATGGGAATTCGGAAACACCTTCTGGTTAGAAGCGGCAATAAGGAGGAAGGAATGCTGTTTTCTTGTCAAGTCAAGGAGAAGTGGCTTTGTGCAAAAGGTTCAACGGCTCGCCAGCTACAGATTGGGAGGGACTAATGGAAGATCCCAAGAAGGAGTTAGTTTCCGAATAGTTGGAAGTTTATTTAACATTCCTTAAATGCGTCCGAGAGACCTTAATATTCTCTCCTCATGTCCGGGCATCAGGATGTAGAAATGGCCAGGACAGTTAGTTCCTAATAGTCGAAAGGTGGGTATTTCGTGAAAAAGAGATGTCAGAAAGTTAGCCACGTTTCCTACAGAGCAGTAGGCGGATACTTATGTTTTCTTGCCACCAGACATGGAATCGTCGAGTAGGCTATTGTAGAAATGGAGGTAGACTTTACTTCGTGGCTCCCGCCGCCAGGGAGGAGAGATTCTTCTGAAAAGCCATTGCGTTTGAAGGCGAGCTGAGAGAGGCCACACAGGCAAGTGTAGAGACTTTAGTCTTTTGAGCACAATATTCTGTTTCTTCCGTCCACCAAAGATTTTGCCGTAAAGGAATCAGTCTTGGATGGTCTCAAGCATGCTGACCAGCCTCAAAAACCACCTGACGGGCCCAAAATGGGGGCTCAAGCAGCATTTTGCATGACCTTGATTGCTGAAACTTCGTCCGTACTTTTGCCAGATTGTTATCGGTGGAAAGCGAATGAATCAGGTTCTCCCAAAATTAGTGTAAAAGCCGTCTTCACCCAGGAGGGGGCGTTCTCGTTCCGTTTCAAGCCACGTGCGTATGTTCGGGGAGTTAGTTGGTGATTTTGCTGTTCGCAAACAGATCTACAATGGGCCTGTAAATGTTTTGAAAAAATCATATGGCCTATGCGGCTGTTGAGGATGCCACTCCACGGTTGTTTCCGAGTAAGCTATCATTGGCTGATGTCCCTCTGGAAAGGGACTGTTGCGATTAAGTTTAGACTCCTGGGATATTCCGCCTTGAGGGTAATTAAATGATGCTGGCACCAAGTGAGGAGGTGGATAGTTACTGTGCACATGAGGATACTCTTTGTCCCTCATTGGTGATTTATGTAGGGAACAACAGTGAATTGTCTTGATTCTGATTTTCACTGATTTCCCAAGAATCTTGTTTGAACCGTGTCGATGCGTGGTAGACTGCTAGCATCCAGGACATTTATATGGAGTTTCCTTAATCGTCTGGACATACGCCCTTTCTTCTGTGGGATCTATGTATGCTCCCAATCGTCTTTCGAAGATTGTTGTTATAAAACTTGATGAGGAGCCTCCTGGGCAACTTTTTCCACCCCTCAGATCTTGTGTTGCTGAACCATCGTAGGTGCTTCGCAATCTTTGGCTTTAACGGTACTTGCCGGTTTAAGATGTGACGGTAGTCTCTGTGTAACTCGGGCGGTGTAGCTGGAGAAGTCTCCTCCTCAATCTGCAGAAGGTTAGAAGGTCTACCAAACTTCCATCATCCCTAAGCAGCGGAGCCATAGCATGAGCGGAGATAAACTCCTCTTCAGAATGAGCAGGATACAATCCTCAATCTTGAAATTATCTCTTCTGTTGGACCAGCTTGGCTGTTTTCAAGTCAAACCGCTCCAGGCACTACGGTTTCTGGCTGAATAGACTTGATTTCTTTAGGGTGTTATCATAAAGCCCAGCTCCTTCACCGTATTCATAACCACCGTTAACTGCTTTAACAGACTTGATGTGCTTGGGGTTACAATAAACCAATCGTCGAGATAGACGAAATTTTGGACGCCCCTCCTTTCTCAGAGTTTGACACTGTCTTTATAGTCTTGTAAAGGAAGGGGAAGGAGAGTGGATTGAAAGTCCGCAATGGCAGAGGACAGTCCAGAAACTTGAACTGATAAGACTGGTTGTCGAATCTGAAGCGAAGCCATTTTGATGAGAGGAAAAACTGGAACATGGAGGGAGGCGTCTTTTAAATCCAATTTCGCGACCGGAACCAGCCTTTCCTTTGTCAACTCTTTGATGACGCTCTGAAAGGATTTCCTTCTGAAATGTCTTGGTCGAATGAAATCTGTTCAGAGGCGTAGATTTATGATAGGTCTGAGGTTTCCTGTTTCTTCGGGCCAGGAAGAAAATCGAAGAGAAGCCTTCCATAATCGTCTTATTGAAAAATGCCTTTTTTCTTAGCAATTCTTCACTTCCCGTCTTTAAATATCATAAAACCCTTAAAGTCTCTTTTGGCATAGGCGTTATTGCAGAATATGACTTTCATCGGCGGAAGCGCGGTAAACTCCAAATGGTAACCTTCTGAAATGGTCTGTAGAATCCATTAAGACGAGGTAGCGATCGCCACGCGGTAGGAAAAACTTCCAGACGCCCCCCCCATGGCGTCAAGGTAGGTAGGAGTCAATTGTATTTTCCTCCCCTACTCGCCGCCACGTCTGGCCTCTACGTCGGGAGTAGGAAGAATAGCTTGTGAACTGTCTAGAGCCTCCATAGTTGGACTTGCTATCTTTAAAAGCCACTATTCCGACTTCGAAAGGAACCTCTATTCCTCTATTGGCGACCAAAAATGGATGGAGGGGAGGACTTCGGCTGGTAGCCATAATCCTAAGTCTGTCTCTATAAGGGCAGATTTGGAGGAGCCTCTGGACGTGTTAATATTAGACCTTTGGCAGCTTGATCTACAGCCTGACACGTTCTTCTTCCTGGAGAAGTAAACTAGACCCCGTCCTCCCAAGAGATCCTTTCTTGGGAGTGTTAAGGGAACTTCTTTGTGTAAAATTCAAAAGCATCAACGGCATTCTTTCTTCTTAGAGCCACAATTGTAAGCAATCTTCGTGAAAAAGCTCTGCAGAAGTGATGAAGATCTCTCTTAGTATAATAAGGCATCTCTCAATAGCTTCATTAGACAGCTCTACATTTGCCTCCAATAATCCCGTTTCATAAGGTGGCTTACGAGACACAAGGTACTTTGAAGAAGTTCTTCATTTCCATCACGAGCGATCTTTCCAAATGGGGAGATCGGCGGCTTTGCCTCATTCCAAGAATCAAATCTATGGACAGGTTCCTTATGTTTTTTAGAAGAACCGCCTTCAAACACAAAACTGGAGGATGGTATTGGCTTGCATAAGTCTTATCAATCAGGTGTTTATTCATTTTATCCAAGCAAGGTCTGGAACCAAAGGTACAGAGAAGAAATTTCTTTATCTTCCTCACTTGAGGGGAAAGACTCAGGAATCCATATGAGAAGGGGAGTCTTCTTCTGATAATCAGTTCCAATTAGACTACCTGAACCGTATCAATAGTCTGTCGTAACAGGAACTATAGGCCTTTTCACTACTGTTTTCCTATAATGCTTGGCGGCCAAACCAAGGGCCGAAGTTTTAGAATCTTGAGGGAGTAGCAGAAGTCAATTTCAATCCACGGATGAAAACCAAACAGCTGCCAAAAAAGGTGCAGCAACAGCTGGAGATAGGTAACGTAGATCTTAAAAGTCTTCAGTCATAAGGAGTCAACCATCGGAATAAGGAGCTCAAAAAATTTGGGAAATTCTTTAACTTGTATCCTCAAACAGATCAGAATCTTTGCTCACATTACACTAGGCGCTCTGGAATTGAAAAAGGACAGTTGATAGATTGTGGCAGCATGGAAGTAGCATAAGCCGATAATGGTTGAGTAGTTTCGGTTGCTTGAACTCGAGGAGTAACAATGGTAGGAGCAGGCATACAGGTTCGCTCATTTCTTGTGATGAATCCCAAATTAGTTGATCACCAAGAGGATAATCACTCTATCCAAGTGATCAGATCTAGCCACCTGGAATTCAGTACTTCATGTTGCACGGCGGACTTATCTTTATCATCGAACAGATAACTTAACTCCAGTCTTGAAGTAAATAACTTATCATTAGGCGTTGATTATAGAGGTGATCAGAGAAATCATCAACTAGACCTATTCTTGGAAGATCCACTAAAAGCGGCAATTTCACTTTCACCAGAGGAACGAGTCAGTCTAGAATCAGTCGACGAGGGAAGCAATGACTATTGCTCACGATAAAGCAGTCTTGGATTTATGGCCATATGAGAGGACTTTTCATATGCCTGAACCTGAAGAATATTTCCGGTCATGTGGACTTACTTGGAACGATGCGTGGAGAAGTACATGAAAGGAGCGCCTCTAGATTCTTCAGTAGTCATGGCTTAGAAGAGTCATGATGCTTCCTCTTACTATTGAATGAGACTTTCGAGAAGGAGAGGAGAAGAAAGTATTCTTAGCACCAGAGCCATCCCTCTATCTTGAGAACGACGGCTGCGACGGCTGTAATATTCCTCAGAAGGAATCCCTTTTACGTCCAAACATATTAAAAATCTTTACTCTCTCAGAAAGAACGTCTTCACGGTGACTATAACTGGAGTGGCTTGCGTATGGACTGCGATAGCTGGACAAGGTGAGCAACGTTATACAGGAAGTAGAAGAAATGATCCTTATCCTTGTCTGGTATCAGATAGAGAATCGATTGACGGAGAACCATTTTCTGGGAAGCATGACGACGGCTGGTCGATTGGGTAGATTGGTAAAGCGGATGGAGACAAACAGCTGAAAGCACGGTACCGACGGTTGAATAGGCGGGAGGAAGGATGAAGTCTTTTGTTCCGGGAACGACAGGGCGACGGACCGAAGAATGTCTAGATGAACGAACTGGAGAACCGGAAAACAACAGGAGACTTGGAAATACGTGAGTAGAAACTATTCCTTATCGGTTGTACCACATCTTCACATCAACAAATTTAACTTTTCGGAGTGGGGAGGAATAGGTCCGCCCTCGTTGAAAGAATAACTAACTCCGTCAATAATAGTAATTGTTCTTAAAATACGTTCACGATTGTCGGTAAACCATCGGTAGCAGAGGGTGCCCTAGTTGGAATTAGGAATGGAGTCATCACCACGGGACGAGATGCACGGCCCGTCAGAGGAGTAGAAGAGACTCTAGAATAATCATCTCTCTCATTACTATCTCTATATCATCGGTCACGCAAAGCACAAAATCTATTAGGAGGAAAGCGACGTTCCCGAGTACCACCGGTACCCTTAACAATAACTCTATTAATTCACAATGGGTTTACACAACGGTCGTGAGTTTCACTCGCCGCCGACAGGGAAGTCGCCCTCATCTCTTATCATAAACACCATCTGTAGAGCCACGGGGGCGGCCGGTGGACTGAAGTTGTTTATCATTACCTCCAGGGAAATAAGTGCCTGCCTGATTGGTTAGGTATGTGAATCATCACTGAAACTGAGGAGAAAGTTCTTCCCGTTGATTAGACTGCAAGGTCGACAGATCACTTGAATGTGACCTTTGAACATTTTAAAAAAAAAAAACCATGGCTGGATTTCTTTTAGACTTATAAGGAGGCCGGCGGCACCGTGAATGGAAGGGGTGGATTGACCGCCAATAGTAAAAATAAATCACTTAATCCACTTGGGTTAACTTCAATAACTGGCCCTTTATCTTGAATACCTGCAGGAGTCGGCTGGAAGGGTTTAAGCCCTATAACTGGCTGACAGCATCCGTGGCAACCGTCGTAAACATCGCCTGGGGGAGACGAGATTCAAAGGTAGAACTTGGGTTACTATTGAACTTCTTTAGGGTGAGAGGTCGGGGTAGAGACTTCACAGGCGGATTGACCCGAGGGAGATGCCCCGAACGGAGGAGGTATAGTCTTAGCCTTAGTCTTAGCCTTAGCCTAATGTCTTCTTAATTTCTATCCATATATACATCCCAATTCATCAAAGTACTTCTGAATCTTCAATTCTGTCCACCCTTTGTGAATGTTACAAGGATATTTCTGTGTACACTTTTACATTTACAACACATAGCTCATGCGGATCTTAGTCCTGTCTTCGAAGGAACTCCTTGCATGCTGAAACATCTTCGTTATCACCTCCGGTGAGCGGTGGATCATAGTGTGCTGGCAACATCAAGAAGAAAAAAGCATTATAATTGTAAAATATGTAGGTACGAAAGTGATTAAACCTGCGCCGAGAAC
Organism: Ophioderma brevispina; assembly: GCA_023653785.1. Lineage (NCBI taxonomy): Eukaryota > Metazoa > Echinodermata > Ophiuroidea > Amphilepidida > Ophiodermatidae > Ophioderma > Ophioderma brevispina. The sequence goes on from JAMKCH010021011.1 coordinate 18,099, forward strand.
CAGAAAATCAAAAGGTGGAACAGAATAGGCCAGGAAGACAGACGGACGGACAGAAGAAAGAAAACAGCACCTCCCCCCAAAACAAAAATTAAGGAAAATTTTGGCTTCATCGGCATAAGGCAGGTAAACATGAAGAAACATAAAAAACATGGCTGCACAGCGAGGCTATCGACAAGGGCGAAAGGACGAAAACATTGAACTAAGCAAGGGAGCAGACACGACACAGGGACCAATATACCCAATAATGCCCTGCGGTCTAGGGGGAGCTCAACCGGACTAGAAAAGCCCACTTAATACCCGCTAGACGAGCAACGTGAAACAAGAGGCCTGAGGCTTGCGGGGCAGTGGCAACCATGTTATGGGATACACATATAATATATATATGTATACTTATGACAAACAGCTTCCCAATTCTGAACTGCCGAATTCTGAACCTCCGCTCGTCGATCATTGAAAAAAGTCTCAAAACACCATCACACAACATCATCCAAACTTCCCGATCAGCCCATAAGATAAGTAGACTTATATCAGATATGAAATACGATCTTTAGTCTCCAAAAAACGGCGTTGAGGGGGGAAAATTGGTTTAAAGCCAGTAAAAAAATTACATGGCGCCCCTACTGAGACACAAAAAAGAGCAAGGATTCTGGTCACAGTGACGTCATATGTTGGGCGTACCGCATTGCTTACGCGTGGGAACCGATACTAGGCGTGGGCGCACAAAACATTTTTAAGTGCTGGCAGAGTAGGGTGTCTGATGGCTTTTTGAGCACAAAAAATGCACTAGTGGAGATCTTTCGAATGTATCGAATGCATAAAAGAAAACGTGGTTTAGTGGTAACCATCAATATTAAGCCACAGTATTGAATAGGGCTTTGCCAATGTGCATTATTGCTTCTACCATCAAAGCGACCATTTTTTGCCAACGGAGTACTTGCTGGGGCGTATGGGCAAGTGCCAGGCTCTCATATTAGTAGAGAACACATAGACATACATCGGAATAAGCACCTTAACAAACAAATGAGATTTTTATTTTAAATCATCTGAAACGTTGGCCTGCCCTTCCTGTCATTCGGTATTACGATATCTACTCTGCAATAAATTAGTAATTTTGTTTGCTGTCTGTAAAACAGCAATTTATAGTTTTATTGCAGTTTCCTTCAAATTCTAAGACTCAGTATTTTTACCTAATTATGTCTCTATATTTAAGAACTGAAATAAAGGGTGATGTAGTATCATTTTATGGGCGGAATAATGAGTCGAGTTCGGAAAAACTAAATAAAAGAATAAAAGTAAAAAAAATAAATCAGTTGAATTTAGTAGGAAAATGTCGCATCAGCATCATTTGCAGAAAAAGGGTAAGTAACTGGCCGATCAGAATGCTGCATTTGCAAATATGGGCAGTATGCAGTACTTAGTAATAGCATATTAGTGGATGCTTGCCTTTGAACTGAATTATATACCTTTCTGGAAAAACAAATGATCAAGCTTTCTATGTACACCAACCAGGGGTTTTAAGTTTAGCCTTTGTAAGTGATTAAAACATTCGTTAAGGCCATTTTCATTGTAACAATAAAATAAACGTAAAACAAGTAACATTTCTCTTCAAACCAAGAGGAAAATGTCTAATTTTACTTCACTTAGGGTCTAATAAACTCTTATGGCTCATGAAAAAACACCTTACTTAACGTGGATTTTGATTGTTTTTGTTATGCGTATTAATGATTAGTTAGAAAGTTCATAGTTAAAATTAATAATAGATATGCACTATAGAAATAGAGTTCGCCATTTTTTACATCGTACTTGGGTTACAAAATTATTGGAGTATTGTGCATCGACCAGTTATATTTACAGGAAATTCAGATTGTACAAAATGTGCATAAAAACTAACTTTGACAGCAAATTACCTCTTAATCTTTGGTTGTGTCATTCAAGAGCATAGCTTATCAAAAAAGTCGCCATAACTTATCACAAAAAGGTGTACATGTCTGATCCAAGAAACTTTCAACTATTTGTGCTCAGTGTGTAGTAAAGGACAGCCATAGTAACAATGCTGCCCTCGATTCCCAAAAAGAGTTCATATTTTATAAGGATTGAAAACATGGATTTTAAAAACATTCACAATAGTTTTAAGATCAAACTAAGCCAGGAACCACACGAAAAAAATCACTTTGACATGTTAGTGATTTAGAGGTGTAACATTAAAGTTGTATCCTTGAATGGGAAATAAACCATTGTTGGGTATTGTTTATATCTATATATTTTGCTTTTCTTGCATACCAAGCACAACAATTGTGGAAAAGCTCCAAAAAACAGCTTAAAAAATTTTTATCCTGGAAATAATTATGATCTTATTTCAGTCATCTTTTGAGCAGAAAAAAAAAAAGCAAGACCCATTGTCACTTCTATGTAATTGAGGGCCATTTTGGACCAAACTGGCGGCCATATTGTTTTTATGTTGGGGATTGAATGATTTTTTTTGGAGGGTGGGAGAAGACAGTTCAGGACATGGGTCTGCTGTTCATGTTGCATTTGGTACACTTTCTTTTAGCTTTTTTTCTGGCCAGTAGAAGCAAAAGGAAATTGGTATTTTGCCATGACCGCGGGCCATTTTGGATTTCGTAGCAGTTACAATGGTTTACGGACCATGTTGGAGGTGGATCCTCGCTAAATCAATTGCCCATTACCCCTAAAAGAAGTTTCACACAAAAAAATGGCGATTTTGTCCACTCTGTAACGATTTTCGAAAAAATTTTGAGAGTTTTAAAAAAAAAAAAAAAAAAAAAAAAAATCATATACCTAATTGTGGTGGGGGGATGGCCGATGGGTGTATGGGTTCTATGCATAGGGCCTATTGTAATTTTAATTGGGGTTAAATGCAATTTTCCAAACACAATCTTTCAATTTCTGCGGCCCCCTGAGCTCCCTTGAAATAATGGAATGAACGGGCACTAAACTAGTAGTTTAAAGCTACTCTTAGCCTGTCGTACGGCTGAGTCAAGATGAAACACCTATGTCTTGTCACCTGTGTCCGTACAGCCAAGTGACATAAGAACTTAGTACATCCACCAACAGAACGCTGTAAATAAAGGATCCCTCTGTGCCGAACTATGGGATAAACACATTGTTTGGCAAGTAACCCTGCCGTTCGGCAGGGTTAATGACGTAGCCCGCATGTTCGGCATGAATTATTGCGAAAAACACCGGGCGTTTCGGGGCAGATACCCCTGCTTGTCTTAAGGCAGGTCATTCTGCGAAAAGGGGATTTGTTCTTTGCGGGAGTTTCGGCATAGCCTGGTATTTCGGCGCAGCCAACAAAGGACCTTTAATTTGACCCATTGTTAATACAAACATGGAAATTTTCACCTGTGAAAAGAAATTTCTTTTATCTAAATGTGTATACTGAACCTGTTGAACAACATTTTGGCTAGTTTTGGTGGTTCTCACTACAAACCCCTTAAAAATTCTTTCCCATAATGCCCCCCTACGCCAGCGGGCGCCGCCCAAATTCCTTCAGTTTTGTTTTGGAAAAAGTCCGGCAGGAAAAGGACGATAGTGGGGACGGGCAGGGAGGGAATTCTAACAGGTGGAGTAACACAGTTAGATAAACAGACAATTTCTTCACAGGGAAATTTTCATTTCCCGACACTGTGTATACTCACCTGTTGAAAACATACTTTGGCAGACAACAGAAATTTGAAGAGTAAAGCAATATTAGCAACATTTTTTTGAAGAGCGCCCCCCAATTTTCAAAATTTGATATTTTTGCACAGGTTGACGTTGGTAATGTCTAGGAAACTATACTGCGAACGAGACTGCTAAAAATGCGTATTTACACAAAATAAGCGATTTTGTAATTAGAATGGGATCCCAGATGACTTAACGGCAGGCGGGAAATTTGCCTACGATTTAGTCCCATCACGACTGAAATAAATGTGCCACCCCGAGAAAATAACCTATAACTTTGGCTTGCCTGAACTATTAATACAACAAATGGATGAGCGTAGACACATTACATGGCGTTTTTCCGGCTTTATTTCACATTGGAAGGGCACGTTTCCAGCAGCCGTTGTATTCTTTATCGGGGATCCACGATAATAATTATTATAGTACAAAAAAATTCCTTCGTTTGTGAACATAGGGACATTTTTTTTTTCGAGCTTACCCATCACAGGTATAGTTGAATAGCCAGTTACCAATGCAATCGTGTAAAAAAACTCCAATTTTTGAAAAATTGGGGCGCTCTTCTCAAAAAAATGTGATATATTGCTTTAAATAGGTTGGTGGGTAAAAGTCCTTACACTACAGACCAAAAAATGTTGCACATCATACCACACGTATGACTATTTCTACTGGTCACGAAAATAACATTTTTTTTTCTTCTGTTTTTTGTAACAGTACCTATCATATAACTGCAAAAGATAAAAAATACTCTCAAAGTCAATAAAAATGGGAATGAACAGCATACTCCCAAAAGTTTGCTGATGAATAAAGATGTCTTTCAATGCTAATTGCAAATGCATAATGTAAACCTTGGTTGTAGGACATAGCAAAAACGGAGGCCTAAATAAAAATTCCACATATTGCGCCTAAAAAAAAACCATAATAGCCACTACTTTTTAGGTGCCTTTTGGGGCCCCTGACTAGTAGAACCTAGAACTGAAGCTTAGGAGAAGGGATTGCATCTCCACACATGAGCTTGTCCTTAAAATAAAAAGATGAAAATGATGACTCTGCAGACCAGAAGGCGCTTCATTATTTCCTCAATGCTAACCCTTGAAAACAATGCCAGGAAGAGGCTATCCCCTAGATCATGGGATTTAGCTACTTTGAGATTCTAAGTGACTTGATTGTTTCATATGCAAGTGTACTTTTGGGTCTGTACAATCCACCTAGCTATTGTGCTTTTGGAAGCTCTGTGCACATCACTTTTTTGTGAGTTACAAAAAAGGTAGTTGGCAGGACGGTGCGTACCTTGAGTGCATTTCAAGTAAATTTCTTCAGAGCCCTACATGGACACAAGTTCTCTTCTTGAGGGATGATGTAAAATTGTTTGAAAACAAGGCAATAGATGTCTTTTCTGATTCTTTAGGGACTCGTCTTGGCCACGAATTCATAGTTTTTGTTAGCTAATTATAGTAATCTGACACCTTTGCTATTTCCTTCCCACCTCATGTGATTTTTTATCAAAGGCAAAGGCATGATTTCGCGTAAGGCTTCAGTCACACAGCCGATTTTTTGTAGAAGGAACTAGAAAGAAAAGAAAAGACAGAACCACTTCCCAGACATGATCCAGATGGTTGTGATTGGCCAATTTGCGAAAATCGTGAGCAGTTTTTCTTTTTCGTGTTATTCTGGCAAGGTATGGGCCTGTGCTGTTGCAGTCGGTTCTGTGTCTTACCCATTTTTGCTAAGACAACCCGTTCCAGGACTGCTCAGAAATGGTGGCCGATTGGCCTTTGTTTTTCGAAAATGGTAATTTCTTTTTCGGTGTAGTTTTGGCCAAGTATGGATATTGACTGTACAGTTTTCTGCAGTCTTGTGTCGGTCGGGCGCACGTGGGCAAATGTGAAAAAAACCGCCAGTTACTCTACGACCAGAAAGCAATTGCAATCAAGAAAGCCGTCTTTAGAGTTACATTTATCTATATTCACTGCTTTCATTGGTTCGAAAGGTGGATCTAGTAATTTATAAGTACCAAAGGAAGGCTCCAATTTGGTTGCCAGTGAACGCTTCTTGGCCTTCTGATTGGCCATTACCAGTCAAGCAAGTCTCTTAAAGTCCTTTTGCTTGTCCTAAAGAGGTGCCTGAGAGCCCCTTGTGAACCAATGATATGCCGAAACTATAGACAGCGACAGTATTTGCCTGGAATACTTTTACATCAAAAGCAACTGCAAAAATTCTGCGATTTCAACTAAAGTAGCTTTAAGGGGATTGAGACCCCGTTCTCTACACCAATTATTGTATCTTCTAAGCTTGGCGTCATAAGACGCCGATGTGCTTGCCGCCTTGCTGCGGCCATGAATTTTCAGCAGTTCTTTCGGACAAACATTCTCAGTTTGTTTATTTTGAAATTTCCACGCTACTAATTTGATTGAGCCTGGGTCTGGGCTGCAGTGTTCTTCCCCCGTTTTGAGATAAGGAGGTCCTGCCTTATTGGGAAGAGTTTATTGGTTGAGCGATCAGGAGTTCTAATAGCAACGGAAACCAAGTTTGCCTTGGCCAATTTTGGAGCTATCAAGATTATTATACAATTCTCGTTTTTTACTTCGTCAGCAACCCTGGGGAAGAAGGAAGAATTGGAGGGGAAAGGCTATGCAAAACATTTCCCGTCCACGCGAATTGATGAGGGCATCTACAGCTCTGCCGTGCGGGCTAACATTAGAGAGCAGGACCAATGGCAGTTTGGCATTTTGATTTGTGGCAAAAAGGTCTATATGTGTGGTCTGTCCCACACTTTGAAAATCTGATTTACTACATTTGTGACAGAGACCATTCCCTGAAAGTGAATTGATGTTTGCCCCTCCGACAGGGCATCTTGCTATCACATTGTTTTTCCTGCGATGTGAGGCCTGCTTCTAGTCTCACGTCAGACTCCGGCACCACCTGTTAGCATCTCAAATGTGAGGAAGCATAGCTCCGGAGACCGAGTGCATCCTTGTTTGTTACATATGACACCACCGTTGTTGTTGTCTGAACGGCACATTAACTTTTTGCAAAATATCAGTGATTTTGAAGTAGTAGTAACCGAGAGCCAAGAAAAAAAAACAGCTTTCATTCTATAGCCAGTTGATGTGTTTCTGGACGTTTTTTTCTCTACATCCCACAAGTCCCACTGGAACCTTAATCTCCCCCAAGTGGGCCCCCCACCCTGTTTGGGAGGCATTCTGTAATCAGAAACCAAGATTTGCAGATGGGGGATCCAAGTTCACTCCCTGAAGTACAATTTTCTTTTTGACACCACCAAAGGAGGTGTGGTACTATCCCTTTTTTATCTGAATGCTTTTCTAATGAAAGAGGCGGGGACGCCACTGAGACCAAAAGGAACAATTGGATGGGGCGCATGGCAGACGGCCCCAAGGACTAGGATATACAAGCTTGACATGAGGCACAGTAAATTTAGAAAGTGTTCTGCCGATGAAGATTCTGCTCCACTCATTTGGGGAAATGCTTTTTTTGGATACATTTATTCTCTTTTACTGTGGGACTTATTGTACCCTGAACAAGGTCTAAGTCCGCTCCCAGATACTCCAGTTTTGACTGAGGTCTAATCTTGATTTTATTCCATTTAGGACAGCCTAACTGTAAACTTGTCTCTACCACAATCTTTATTGATTGCGAGAGGGGGACCCTCTGGTTGTTGACTTTGTTCAACCAATGTGAGTATGTGTAAATTTGTATCGGCAGTTGTGAAAATTATGCCGCATTTAAAGCTGCCACTATTTTTGTGAATACTCTGGGGGCTGTCTTTAGACCAACGGTAGGCATTTGAAATGGTAGCAATGCCCTGCTATGGCAAAACGGAGATATTTCCTGTGCTGTGGATGTATTGGGATATGCAGATACGCCATCCTTTAAATCTATTTTTGCCACCATTCATGTGGACTGATTGAATGAATCATGATCTCATGTCAGCATTTTGGAAAAGGGTGTACCTTTTATGAACTGTTAGTGGATGGAAATGAGAATTGGCCTTACAACTCCATCTTTTGTTGGTGGACCAAGAAGAATCGGCCTTGCTAAAAAGCAATCCTTGCGTTTGTTGAACTTGGTACAGGTTAGTTCTGCAAGGTCGGGGTCTGTTCTGGGCAGTCGTCTGTAGTCTTACCCATTATTTGCTAGAAAACCGCTTCCCGACTGCTCAAGACTGGTGGCCAATTTGTTTGGCACATGTTTCTCGAAAATCGTGAGTTATTTTCCTTTTTCAGGTTTTAGTTTTGGCCAAGTCTGGGACTGACCGTACAGTCTTATGCAGTCTTGTGTGGTTCGGGAAGCACGTGGCAAATGCTGAAAAACCGCCATTACTCTACGACCAGAAGCAATTGCCATCAAGGAAAGCCGATTTAGAGTTACATACTCTATATTCAATGGAATTCATTGGTAAACGGGTGGATCTAGTAATTTATAAGTACCAAAGGAAGACTCCAATTTGGTGCCAGTGAAACGTTTCTTGGACTATGATTGGCCCATACCAGTAGCAAGTCTCTTAAATCCTTTTGTTGTCCTAACGAGGCCTGAGAGCCCCTTGTGCAACCAATGATAGAGCGACCCTATAGCCAAGCGAAGTATTTGCCTGCCTTGAGAATCCTTTACGATCCAAAAAGCCACTGCAAAAATTCTGCGATTTCAAACTAAAGTAGCTTTAAGGGGATTGATACCCCGTTCTAAAACCCAAGTGTATCTTCTAAGCTTGGCGTCATAAGACGCCGATGTGCTTGCACGCCTTGCTGCGGACATGATTTCAGCAGTTAAGTTCTTAGAAAACCCCTTCCAGTTTTTGTTATTTTGATAATTTCACACGTACAATTTGTTTGATTGAAGCCTGGGGGTCTGGGTGCAGTTTGCTTTCCCCGTTTGAGATAAGAGGTCCTGCCTTATTGGAGTTTTATTGGTGAGCGATCAGGAGTTCTAATAGCAACGGAAACCAAGTTTGCCTTGGCCAATTTGGAGCTAATAAGATTTATACAATTCTCGTTTTTTACTTTTCTTCAGAACCCTTGGGAAGAAGAATTGAGGGGAAAGGCATATGCAAACATTCCCGTCCGGAATTGAGCGAGGGCAATTCTCAGCCTACTGCTGCGGGGGGTGGTCTACCATTAGAGAGCGTACACTGGCAGTTGGCATTTTTGATTTGTGGCCAAAAAGGGTCTATGTGTGAGTCTGTCCCAACCACTTCTTTGAAAATCTGATTTACTACACTTTGTGACAGAGACCATTCCATGGCAAAGTTGTACTGAGTTGCCCCGAAGGGCATCGTATCACATTGTTTTTCCTGCGATGTGAGAGGATTCTAGTCTCACGTTCAGGGACTCGGCACCACTGTAGCAACTCCCATGTGAGGAAGGGGAAAGCATAGCTCGGAGACAGTGTTTGTGTGCCTCCTTGTTGTGTTACATATGACACCACCGTTGTGTTGTCTGACTGAGCATTACACATTTTTGCAACTATCAGTGGAAATTTGAAGTAAACGAGAGCAAGGAAAAAACAGCTTTTCATCTCTAAGCCAGTTATGTGTTCCTGGGAACGTGCTCATACATCCCATAGTCCCACTGACCTTCATCTCCCCCAATGGGCCCCCCACCCTGTTTGGGAGGCAGCTGTAATCAGAACAAGATTTGCAGCTGGGGGATCCAAGTTCACTCCCTGAAGTACATTTCTTTTTGACACCACCAAAGGAGGTGTGGTACTACTCCCTTTTTTATCTGATGGCTTTTTTTCTTTAATGACATGAATTTGTAGGCGGGGACGCACTGAGGACAAAAGGAACAATGGATGGGGCGCTGTGAGACGGCCCCCAGGAACTTAGCTCTATACAAGCTGACATGAGGCCCAAGTAATCTTAGAAAGTGTCTGGCGAGAAGAAGCTGCTGCCACATTTCATGGGAGACGAAATGGGAAATGCTTTTTTTGGATACATTTTATTCTCTCTACTGTTGGACTCATTGTTCCCTGAAACAAGGTCTAAGTCGCTCCCAAGACTCCCGTTTTTACTGAGGTCTCATCTTGATTTCTTCCAGTTTAGGATCCGCCCTCCACTGTAAAACTTGTCTCTACAATCAATCTTGATTGATTGCGAGCGTGGACCTGGTTGTTTGCTTTGATCAACCAATCGTCGAGGTATGTGTAAATTTGTATTCGGCAGTTGTGAAATTTGCCGCTAAAGCAGGCCACTATTTTTGGGAATACTCTGGGGGCTGTCTTTAGACCAAACGGTAGGCATTTGAACTGGTAGCAATTGCCCTGCTATGGCAAAACGGAGGATATTTCCTGTGATGTGGATGTATTGGATGTGCAGAAGATACACATCCTTTACATCTATTTTTGCCACCCTCCTGTGGACTGATTTGGACTGGAATCATGATCTCCATTGTCAGCCATTTTGAAATGTGTCCCTTTTATGAATTGTTGTCGTGGATGTAAAATGAGAATTGGTTACCACCTCCTCTTTTTTTGGAAACCCAAGAAGAACCTCGGCTGTTAAAAAGCAATCCTCGCATTTGAAATTGGTACAGTTTAGGGTTCTGGCAAGGTCTGGGTCTGTTTGTGCAGTCGTCTGTAGGGTCTTTACCCATTATTTGCTAGGAAAACCGCTTCAAGACTGCTCAAGACTGGTGGCCCCCAATTGGCCTTTTTCGAAAAAATTCGTGAGTAATTTTCTTTTTCAGGGTGTTAGTTTGGCCAAAGTCTGGGGAATGACCTGTTAAGGTTCTTGCAGGTTTTTTTTTTTTTATTGTGTGGTCGGGAGCATGTGGCCAAATGTGAAAAAAAAAAAAAAAAAAAAAAAAAAAAAAAACCGCCATTACTCTACGGAACCAGAAGCAATTTGCAATCAAGAAAGCCGTCTTTAGAGTTACATACTTTTATATGCACTGAATTATTGGTAAACGGGGTGGATCTAGTAATTTATAAGTACCAAAGGAAGACTCTAATTTGGTGCCAGTGAATGCTTTCTTGGCCTCTGATTGGCCATTAACAGTCGCAAGGTCTCTTAAATCCTTTTGTTGTCCTAAGAGGTGCTGAGAGCCCCTGTGAACCACGGATATAGCCGACCCTTATAGCCAGCGATGGGATATGCAGATACGCTCCTTAAATCTATTTTTGCACCCATTAGGTGGACTGATTGACTGAATCACTGATCTCATTGTTTGGTCAGCATTTAAAGGGTGTCCATTGTATGAATTGTTTTAGTGGGACCGTTAAATTGAGGAATTGGCCTACACCTCCCTCTGTTTTTGGAACCAAGAAGAAACGGCTGTTAAAGCCTCCTCTGCGTTTGAACTGTACAGGTTCTATAGCTGACTTTTGTAATAAAAAATTCTACTCCTCTAATAGGGCAGATTTTAGATGATTGGTCTATGGTAATCTTTGTTTCTTTATTCCCAACAACTTTGGAGGGAGTTTTGTTTTTTTAAAATTCTATCTGTACCCCAGGGAGAAACTTGGATCACCCATGGGTCGTTGGTTAGTTTACCTTTTCCCATTGTTTGGAAAAACACACTTGTATCTTCCACCTACTCTTACCTGTTTTGAGGGCATTTGCTACGTCCATAACGTAGTCACTTCCTAGGAGGGAACTTTTTTACACCCGTGTATGTCCACCGCGGAATCCTCCGCGAAAGGAACTTGATCCATAGTTTTGGCTTCAGGCTCATTTCCAGGGTTTGGTTTCTGTATGGTCACCTTTTTTGATTGTGAACTGCCTGAATTGCGGAGTTGTTGCAGTTGATTTTTGACCATAACTTGATTGTTTGGTCGCCACTTCTTGTTAGAGCCCATTTGTTGCGGAGCCTGTCCATATGGACGTTTACTGCGTTGGCCCATTGCACTGGCGGCATAGTCTCCGGTTTCTTTTGCGTATCTTGACATAGACATACTTGTGCAGATGTTAGAGATTCCCCATGAAAGAGATATTTTCCATCCATTGGAAGCCTACAAGCTCTTGAGTAGACATTTTGATCGCCTGAATTTTATCTGCCCGAAAGGAAAGATCCTCTTCTTGCAAGGGTAGAACGTGCTGTAACTCTGGCCGCACAATCAGCCATTGTCTGCATTGACTGATGAATACCGTGAATCATGTCCCCGAATCCATCAACCGTACATTTGTTCAGGCCATCAAAGTATTTAATGCCTTAAACATGAGGGGGAACATTGTGCGGCTGCTCTTGAAGATAGCTGGCTGACTAATCACATTTAATGAGATCAAGTTCAGTATACTTAATAAAGATTTTTGAGCAATTGTTTTGAGCCATAGGCCTACCCATAGGCTGTGCATACTTTTTGTCATCAACTTCCAAACTTTGCTCTATACACTCCTGGTCAATAGCTCCAGGCAGTCATATGTTATCAAAAATCATTTTGATGTACTCTAAAACTCCTGTTATCCGACGCACGGTAAGCAGTTACTTTACCTCACGCACGGATTGTTTGTCGAATCACCCATACCTGTAACACCCCCTCAAGGGGCAACTTGGGAGTGACAGTGTTCTACTTTTTTCTTTTGAAAAGATGGTGACAAAAAGGAAGTGTGAGTGGGTTTGTCTCCATATTCTAGGCTCAGTTATTGCCCCACAAGTTGGGAAAGTTCTCCATCAAGGAGGCCCACTGCACCTCGCTGCCAGATATTGTAATCAAATCAAAATCCACTGAGGTTCACTGTCCACGTTTGGAAGTTCATCCAAGTCTTCGTATTGTCCTTCCTGACTAAGCATGCCAATGGCCAAGCTTGTTAATCTCATTCCATATTCAGATGGGATCATAGCATTTGGATGGATATCAATACAAACTCTCGTGGCTCCTAGTCCCATATCCTATTCAGTTTCACCATTTCGACTGACAATCTGTTGGGCGAGATACTTTATAGGCAAAATTTACTAGGTCTGTTTCCTCCTGAAGAGATCTGGCCATCTGAGATTGAGACTGTGGTGGTGGAGTTGCTTCACTTTCAATACAATCATCTCCCAATTCGGAGGCCTGGATATGGATGCAAGGCTTGCCCTGGGGTCCTAATTTGACCACTAAAGTTTGATAGAAAGTCTGCAAACAGTTCTGTATGTTTCCTCTCTGCACCAGCTTGGAGAATCCTAGTCTCAACCGCGCTAACGAATCTCCTGTTAAAGGGCGAAAGTTCCGAATTCGGCGCACACCCGAACCATATCAGTGTTTGTTACTACCGCATGTAGCATGTATTTGGTTTTTGTTTTCAGAGGCACATCCTCGATTTTTCTGTTTTGGCCTTTTCGTTGTCCTTTACACCGTGACCTTTAGGTTTGTTAGGCTTTTGAGCGTGATCTTTTGCGGGTTTTTTTTGCGCCGACTCCTTCGATGATCTTTGTTATATCCGTCATTTTTCTCTGTATCCTCAGCGGCGCGATATCGTTGATGAAACCACCATTACGATTTTATACTTCTCGATGTGCGTAATTTTCCTCTTCCGACGGAGCCACACAAACAAAAGTAATAATATACTCAATAGTTTCACGAACTAATCATCAGAACTTGTAGAAAAGCGGGGGGGGAATATTTTTTGCAGGTGAGGTTAACCTGTGGCACACGTTCATGCGCCCAAAACAAAACCTGAAGGATTTGGCGGCGCCAGCCTGGGCGATAGGGATTATGGTAAAAGATTTTGCAAAGGGCGTATTGTAGGTGAGAACCAACCAAACTATCCAAAGTATGTTTCAACAGGTGAGTATACACAGTGACGGGAATGCTAATATCGCCTTCACACGTGTGTGCGTATTCGGGGTGCAACCACCTCAAGCTAATTACGTAACAGATTCTCATCACTTTTTCTCACTCAGTATATTATCATAAGCCATGTAAGCCTGTTCGAAACCAGCTAGCTTGGCCATCTTGGTGGCTAAATAGGATAGGTTTGCATAGTACGGTACGCATACTACCAAAATACGTCCTCGGCACGTGGATTCTAATTAGGCAATACTAGGGTAGGCTATCTTGATTTTTTAATTACGTATTTCTTTCTTGGTCTGCACCCCCTGCATAGATTTTATTTTTCGAAAGCCTGTCTATTATAAGATGGCAGTAACTCTCTTGGCAGCGGCAAATAGTGCCATATTTTAGGATAAAACATTCCCTCCATTTACCGTTAATTTCGACATGCAGCCCTCAATGGTTTTTTGTTCCGTTGCCATTCGACTACAAATTTCGTAAGATATTTCACATGAAATGTATTTTGTACTTCAGATTTGGCGCTGCTTTTGCCGGTGAAATCCGCCGACTCTACCGGCAATCTAAAAATAAATTCACTCAAGCATCAGCACGCATGCGCATAAATTACCAAGAAACAACGTTTTTTTTGGACATAAGCGAACTGGACATCATCATGATGTGAAGTAAAACAATGACGACTGTAGTTTCGGTACCCATGCCACAACCCTAGGGTTGTAATCCCCATAGGTAAAAATACACACTGGTTGCGTGCATATGGGGCAGGTCAGCGCAAATCTTATGTGACATTTCCAGAAGCATAATGCATGCAGACGTTTGGTCACACCTATGCCCACTTGATCAATATCATTAGGATAATGTTAACTTACGGCACTTGGGGCTTTACTATCAATGATCGACTTACTCCGTTGACTGGAAAAAAGGCCATTTTCCGCAGCGTCTTCTCTCCAGGATTCTATCGCAGCAGCGGCCATGTGTTTAAATCTCTCATTGTCTCTCGGGGATATCTGGAAACAACGCTCTATGTCCCTGCCCTGTATAGAGGTCAGGTTCATAATGGCGTATCGGCTGCGACCAGCCGCCGATCCCCATGTGCAATTTTCACTTCATTTCAACATTGCTCGGTTTGGAGCTTTAGGTGATTGCAAATATTGCAACTACAAGAAGGGAATCATCATGAAACGGTCCCCCCCACCAAGCAACTCACGTGCAAGACAAACGACACTCACAGGTTACGCAGTCTATCCCAGAAGTGTAAATCATTCTGTTACACGAGACGCAGTGAATTTTATAATCATTAAAGATTTTTCAGTAATCGAGTGTTACGTTAAGATTTAAAAGAACTTAGAAAGATTTGTCTCTAATTGTTTCAATTCTTTCTGTTTTAAAAAAAATTGTAATTCCAATGGCGGCGCCTGCATCGCAACCTCGCTCTTCCAACGTGCCTTGATGCTAATTTTAACTCTGGGCACACAACAACAATACGATTTGCTATGCCTCAACATTTCCAACCAGGAGGATTAAAATAAGGAGCTGACACTTGTGGACGAACGGTGGTGGGCCCTGGGCCTTGCTTTACGGGGGGCGCTATAATGACTCAGGTTTGATTGTTAACGGGGTGGGACACAGCATAAAGGCAATAAAAGTCGGGGATAACAATCACATAGGCATGATAATCTTGTAGACTATTTAGACTTAAAACGCGAAATTGGTGTTATATGAAGCTGTGAATTTCTGAATTCCTATAACTAGAGATTACCGATCCAGGGGTTTCCTCTGCCGATCCGATTGCCGATACTTTTTTTGTCGTATCGCCGTCCACCGATCCGATCCGATGGTTTTTTGCCCTATATATGTTAAAGATCGACCCACCCTAGTGAGTACTAGTAGGAGTTGCACTGTGGTTCAACTTTTAAACATAGGGCCTATAGGAATTGGCGACAGATTAGAATTAATAAATCTGTGCAGTCCACTTTGCTAACACGTCCGATGAGGTTTTTGTAAGATAAGGTCTTATCTTTTATCTTACCAGAATGTGGTGTAAAATATAAGTACCACCATCAATAAGCGGCATTGTAAATTTCCCCGCAAACTCCTCCTGTCCTGATTTCATCAGAATATCTAACCATCATGCTCGTTTTAATTGAGATTTCATTTAGTATTGATTGCAATTTCAAAGATTGCGTTCAAGTTTAATAAATCCAGAACTTTTTGTTACAATTATATGTAATCGACCGCCTTCACGTGCGTCCATGCCAGGTCATGCGTCTACAATATGCTAATTATGCTTGACAGTTGACATGCGAAGAACATGTGCGTGTACGCTCTAAGTAACTATAGTTTACATTGCGGTAATGGCGAAAAATTATTTATGCAATTCTGGTTTCGCAATAACAATTTACAAAACAAAGTTATTCCCATTCTTCATCATTTGTATTCTTTTTATGATTTTCCCCACGTCATTTCTTTAACATATTTTGTCATGGTAAGTATCCCCCCCTACCGCAGTCCGCAATCCAATCTCAAATGACGTAATGGATCCCCGGGAAACACTTGTCCAGACAGCTGCGAGCATAGCGATTGCTGAGCTGAACCCTGTACATTCGCCTCCCTCGCAAGGCTGAGAATTCATTGACTTGACCCCTTATTCTTTTTATGTATTATACTATCAATGAGAGCTGTATTGATGAGTAGCAAGCGCCACAACGCCTTTTGACTAGCGTTATCCCCGGGGCATTATCTATGTTCTATGCAAATTGATATTCATTCTAAACCACAACGCGCGCTCATGATTGGCTCGTTTATAAAAACCTATACGGCGGGTCCGGAAAGTATGAGCTTGCATCTTATCCAGCCTAAGGACGTAGCATACTAGCAGTGTGGGAAAATTGTTTTGGGGCTCGTCAGATCCCACAGGGCTAAAACTACCGATCAAGAAATGTTTAATTTTTCTGAATCTCATGCCACTAGTGAGTGATTTCTTCGTATTTAATCAAATTTCTGACCCTTCTCTGATCAAAAAAAATCCAATAAAAGAACCTATGATTTTAGATTAGTAGTTCATTCTAGATCTATGGCTGCTATTGTTTTAACGTTAGTCTCTCAGACGCTCACGCATATCATGATTTAGATATTTTTGCAGTCTGTGTCACAAACACACTGTGGGAATACTTCCGTACCGCTGTATAAATCCAACAAAACTTGCTGCTGATCCCCTTATTCTTTTCAAGCATACTTACAATCAATGAGGAGAATGGAAGGAAAGAGTAGCACCACGTGAGATTGGTAAAGCTATATATTAAATGTTATTTCTATGCAATTTATACTGAGAATTTTCATGCAGTCAGTCCGCACATGTTTTCACAAAAACAAGTTTAACATTTAGTCTCTTTCTATCTTCTACGTATTTAATTATGACACTGCTTATGCTGTACAAAAATATAGGGCCAACTGCAAGTGAAAACGAACCTAAAAGAATACGTAACGAAAGAGTTAGAAACTGGAATATTTCTGCCGTATTTCTGAACTCTGCTCCGGATTTTATGTTCATTGAAGGCTTGAAGCACAAAAGATACAAAAATATAAAAGCAGTAATTTTCTCAGTTCACTTATATAACGACGATTTTCCGTGGGAGAAGCAGCTAGTTCAGTGCCTGTCTTCGTTGTACTAGACAGGAACATGTAACAGTTGCAGTATAGCTTGATTTGGAACCCGCCTTGAAGTTTAGATTGTGATGTACGTGTAATACCTAAGTGGCTGTCATTAGCCTACGTTTTCTCATGTAGGCTAAGAATTATGATAGCTAAATACATGATTAAAATCACTTTGACAACTCGTCGTTTTCCAACTTAAACTGGTAAAAAAATCTCCAATTATACTTTTGGTCCCTTCTTTCAATTCAATATATCGGCGGTTGTGGATCGCAAGCTCTGACAATATTTTTGCCGATCCGATTTTTTGCCGATTTCGCAAAAACGGCCGCGTCCTATGTCCGAGACAAATATCGGTTAATCTCTAGCTATAACTAAGATATACTGTGAATTAAGTTATTTTACAAACACATATAGAGACTAATCTATTTCCAGGGGATTTCTATTGAAGGGACCCGAATTGTCGACTGCAAGTGCGGTAGCAAATATATAACCTTGATTCATAAAAAATAGATCAAATAACTCTAAAGACCTTAAAGAGCTAAATTTTGATACTACGCCATACCAATTTGAAACCTTGAATAACTGAAAGAGGTGCAGTTGAACAACAAAATAATTAACATTATGAAACATTCGTGTGCAACCCCTTAAACTGGGTGGGCCTAGGTCCAATCAAGGGCGCTATATATAGCCTAGTCTTGGCAAATGCGCAGTTCGTTCTGTCATGTGGTTTACACACGGTGAACACGTAACTCTATACCATGAGGTTAATAAATACAGGAGGGACCAATTTCGTTGGTATGCGCAAACTTTTGTATTGTGGCCATACCCTATTGTTGGGTAAAAAGGAGGCCAAGATGAGACAGTCAAACTAAGTGTCACCCCTGATTAACATTCAAATGCAATTTGGTGAAACGAAAGCAGTAGCAACCACATATTGAATCAACGTGAGACTTGCAGCGGTGCCAGTACCTTGGTAAGTTTTCCAATTGCATTTTTCGCATTTACCCTAACAATTCGTCTTTCGACTAGTTACTATCATAGAATTGCTACTGTGGCTTTACTACTGTCGCTGGGTACGTTTAGGAAACTGTAAAGTACTTTCTAAAAAGGAATTTTTTAGAGCACATAAGTTGTTCCATTGTTCCCGTTCAGATATATCAGCTTCGTAATGGTATTGTTCGACCACTAGAGCGACTGGACATTGTCATCCATGCATTGACATGATGACGCGTGACGCTGTGAGAGCTAGTCAAGTGAATCATTCATGGATTTGAATTTTTAAAATTAAGCCTTTTTATTCCACCATCAGACAATGGCAGTCAGGGATCCTGAGCTTGTGATCATGATCATCATTAACATCATTAACATATCCTGGGTGTGCGCATGCGCGAGTAGTGCAAGGACTTTGGATAATTGGGGTGTGGAAAATAAAAAAATTGGGTTGTGTCACTTTTTGTTAGCAGTAGAGCACATCACAAGCGCGGAGCGCGAAGTTAATTCAATCGGGGTCAGGGCTAGTTTAACACTAACCAAGGTGGGCCTAAATTGGCAACTTTTGAAATAGCACCTTTTCATTTAGAATCTCCTACAAATAGGTTTCACAAATATTACTCAAATTGGGGTATTTATGGGGAATATTTAACATTTAAAATGAATGTCGTTTGTATTCGTTCGTTCTTGCGTTCAAGTCCAAAATCACAGTGGAAGAGCCTCATTATTAATCACGTATTTGCTTGCAAAATGCAAATTACATGTCATATAATACCACTTTAGGTATTTGTGCGTAACCAAGGTCTAGCACACTACCAAGTTGATTGAAGTTCTTTTTAATTGGGTATGGTGAGGTTGGTGAGGTTTTTTTTTTTATTGCTCAAAATATTTAAATTAGGTTATAATAATACAAAAACAGTCCAAATGGAAAGAAGTAGTGTAAGTCTAGCATCCTACTACCAAGTTGGAAGTTTTATGGTTATTGTATTCAATGAGATAAGTGCAATCTTTCTCCTTTTGCCCAAATATGCCAATTAGGTAATTCTAATACCCATAATTCAGGAATGTAACCAAACAGTTTTGTTACTGCATCTACCAAGTTTGAAGTCTTTGTCATTAATACATGAGAAAGAGTGAATTTATCTCATTTTTTTAAATATGCAAATTAGGTCAATATTTATCCAGATATTTCCAGTGATGTAACCAAACCGTGTTGGTCTAGCAACCTACCAAGTTTGAAGTTCACTGAATGATTGTATTCATGAGGTCGATGAAATAGTCTCATTTTGATCAATATGTGCAAATTAGGTTATTATAATAACCAATATATTCGGTGAATGTAACCAAAACAGTGTGGAGTCACTGACAATCCTACCAAGTTTGAAGGTCCCATTGGTCAGTGCATAGCCTGAGGTATAGTGAATCATCTCTTTTTGCTATAATATGCCAATTAATGTCATTATAATGCTCATTAGTATTCACTGGCAAGCAGGGCGAGTGGTTAGGATTTAAAACTAATCAAGGACTATCATCCCATCAACTTAAAGTCCATCATTAGTATTGGTTCATGTTCAAGCAATCATCATTGTTTACAAAATCACATTTAGAAAACCCATAGAATATATTTGCAATAGTGGCTTATATATACCGATCTGTTCATTATATAGTATAATTAGGTTGTTGAAGCAGTTATACTCGGCACGTGTCCCTGGGTTAAGATAGCCACAATCAAGAAATATACATGCAAATTTAAGGGTCTACAGTCTACAGTCTCGGCAATAGGGGATATTTGGGGAGGTTGGAGAGCTATTGAAAGCTTTAGATCTTGCCGCACAAGTGGCTCGTAAGTTGGTTGTAAATTTAACACGAAAAATAAAGCAACTACAATACCAAAGAAAAGTGCAAACCTGGCCATCAAAAGCCGTGCAAACAAAAAATCGGGCGTGAAATTCGTATTTTGCCGCGTAAAACAACGGCCTACACGGCTGCTAACCTTGAAGTCGAGTGGATCGGCTCTGACATCGTTGCAAATAGTGGTCGATCAGTACCCTTTACAGAAGCCGATTTTTTCTGAACGGGAACAATGGACCAACTTATGTTCTCTGAAAATTCCTTTTTTAGAACGTACTTACATTTCCTAAACGTCTCCAGCGACAGTAATTAGCCACAATAGCAATTCTATGAATAGTAACTAGAGTCGAATTGTTAGGGTAACATGCCGAAAAATGCATGAAATACTTACCCAAGGTACCGAACACTCGGCTGCAAATCGGGGCGGGGTCACGTTGATCGAAGTGGTCGCTGCTTGCTTTCGGTTACCATCCGGGATTTTGCTGTCAAAATTTTGCATTTGAATGTTGCGCATATGCATATCGTATTGTTGTTACATCCGGGCACGTTGGCACAGGAATTGGCGCTACCCAGGCGCCGCCATTGGAATACATTTTTTTTTCAACAGCATTTGAACAATTAGATTACACATTATTCTAAATCTCCTTTTAAGTCTTACGTAAGACTCAATTCATGAAATCTTTACTGATAAAATTCACTGCGTCTAGTGTACGAATGATTTACATGAGTTATCTGCTAACCCTGTGATGCATTGTCTTAGCACAGTGATTTGATTGGTGACCGTTTCATCATGATGTCCCTGATGTGTAGTCTGCAATATTTGCAATCACCTAAACCTAGCTCCAAAAAGAGCTGTGACGAACGTGGAAAATTGAACACGGGGATCGGCGGCCTGTCACGCCGATACGCCATATGACCCGACCTCTCCACAGGTCAGCGGCCAATGGAGCGTCTGTTTATACCCTCGTGAGATGTAAACACTGGCCCGCTGTGCTTGCGATAGCATCCTGGAGAGAAGCGGATGAAAATTGCCAAGTTTTTCCTTCAAACGGAGTAATCGCATTGCCATTGATATTACAGACCACAAAGTGCCTTAGTTCCATTAATCCCCTGTCTACACTGCTCAATGGGGCATCTTTGACCAAACGTTGCACGCATATTCTCCTTCTGGAAATGTACTAACTTTTTTCGCCAGAATCCCATATTGCCCCGCAAACCACAACAATGTCACAGACCTATGGGGATACAAATTAGGGTTTGCGGTAACCGAAACTAGGTTGCCAAATTTCTGTTGTCAAAGTGTAACATTTTTGGCTGGAAATCCACATTCTACTTGATATATACTGTTCCAATAACATTCTGGAACACGTTGAACCTATTTTTGCTGAATAGATACACAACATCGACTAGAACTGCAACGTTTCCGACCGTACCGGTGACTCCATCTTGTGATTGTTTTAAAAAATATGGCGGACGCTTCCGCTATCCACCAATCCCCATGGGTTTGCTAAAGCTTCAAATGCCGTGACAACATGGTCGTTTGTAAGAGTGGCTCGCTGGTATGGAGGGGCCCCCATATCTCTCTTGCCAAAGCAGAAATGGGCCCTTCTTTCTTGCCCTGCCAGTGGTGACTCCTACAGCCGGTTCCGGCGTCGTCACGGCACCAGCATTCAAATTGCTATCAGATCATCGGCACAAATAACCAGACTGCTACAAATACAGTTTCTTTCCAAAGACATATGACTGGAACTCATTACCATATCACATTACGACCATTGAAAACCCTCAACTCTTTAAAGAACAAGCAGCGAAATACATCAATAATATCATCTAAACAGCTTCATTCGCCCCCCACTTCCTGCATGTGTGACTCCACCATGGGTGTTATGCAGTAATTCTCCAGATCCATATCAAGATCCCCAATTTGCATTCATGCATCCCCATGATCCAATGAATGGATTTTACCTTTCGTGATGTTAAACTTTAAAGAGGCAACAGAACTTTATTTGATACCACCACATGAATTCGAAATTTAGTAAAGATAGTTACGACTTTTTTTTACTTTTGTTTTCAACCCTTAACACGTTTTAGCATGATTTGTAACAACTCCCTTCAGCCTTCAAAAGTTGTCCTAAAATGACCCCTGACCTCATTTTACATCAGCTGCACGATTGGAAATCCATCCCACAAGTCCGCGCGATTTCAATATGGAGGATTTCTTGAAGTGTTCTTTGTGTGTAGAATTTGCGATATTTTACCTAATTAATGTGATTAGTGTGTCCTTCTGTCGTTGAATGATACTTTGTGTTTCATTTGATGTATTATCTATAGATAAGCTCAATTTCAAACCATTTCTTGTCAACAGTTTATTCATATTTTCTCTTTAAAATTCCATCGTAAAATCCTTGAAGTAAGTTCCGAATTTTGGCAGCTCCGGAAATAATATTTCATATTGCATGATTGTAATGTAATGTGATTGTGCGATAGGACGTGGGTTGAGCCCTTAGAAATAACAGAACCATCCGAATCTCGAATCGCGTCTAGATAGAAAAGCCCGAGCCAGTTGTTATTATTATTATATGGACTCCACCAATTGTTTTCCAGAGGGCAAACACACCTGTCATCAGGTTTGGATCCTCCTTGAAATATGGTGAGCACAGTCATCCCTAACACATTCATGCTTTACATAATGCATTCTTAACCCGAGAGCAGTGGTCATTTGAATAGACTCCCACCAGCAGCAGTCCTGCACATCAGACCATCTGTTCCAGTATTCCAGAGTGTTGCAGCCCCCGTGATTAGGAGATGCAGCCACTGTCATGGACTACATATCTTTAAAATTAGTCTATTGTGTATATATTGGCACCCGTGTTTCTCTTGGACTTTGCTTTATTTCAACTTTTTGCATCCCTCTTTTTGGAAAAATTTTTACGCGTCTGCTGGGCTGTCGACGTCATTTGCACCTTCATCCCATTTTAGCTGATTAACAGCTGTTTTAGGGATTATCAACAGTACCAGTACCTAAAGGATTGGTGATGATGTATTTTATTATTTAACCAGTACAGATCGAAATGAAGTAACCAATTTCCTCCCCG
>JAMKCH010021012.1:0-22409 GCA_023653785.1 Ophioderma brevispina
AGGTCTGGATACAGATATGTATGGTAACCTTAAAAGGCTATAGGCTACATATTTGTCAGACCAGTTAAATATTTATCAATTCAGGTTCATTTCTGCATGTATGCAAATGATTTGTTTTGATAGCAAATAAATTGACCTTGTGGTCCTGCATGTGACAGATGCTCAGTTGCAATCCGGGTGTGAAAATGCCTATTTCTTAGCTCTGTGGACAATGAACACTTCATTTGATTCCTGAAAATCGATTGTCATGTGGAAGATTTGCTAGCAACTGCATCCCGTTGAACAATTTGACCTTTAACAAACTTTACCTAAAACATGCCTAGGGTTTTCATTGTGGACTTTTTAAAATCTAAGCTAATTAATATGTATTAGGTCTTAGACACAGACCATTACCCTATTTAACATGAGGTATTCCGATAAAAGGAGCCCGTCACCAGAAGTGGTTCATTTGACACAGCTAAGCCAAAAAAAATATTACCCTTTATTCTTTGTTGTCAAAAAATATGTTTGGTCCCTACACACAAAAAGTACGTACATGGTCGCGCGCGAGCGCGTGTGTGTGTGTATTTGGTGTGTGTGTGTGTGTGGCTGTGTGTATGTGTGGGTGGGTGGATGATGGTTATAGTGTGTGGGTTTCTGTGAGTGTGTGTAGGTTTCTAAGTAATTGTGTGGATGTCAGATTGCACCGTACTATTATTTGTAGGATCTATTTCTTTGAAGGAAAATAAATTTATTTAAAAAATTTAAAATTGATTTTAAAAAGAAAGATGCCATGTTCAGAACAGAACAACAACAGCAGTAGGCACAGCAAAAATAATAATAATAATAATAAAAATAAAACAGCAACAAACGACAACAGAGAGCACAAAAAGATCAATAAAATATGAAACAAATAGAGTATATAATGACATTGATAACAAAATACCTTTACCGTATTTTGGCCCACCGCTGACGAAGAGAATCTTGGAGAGTTTCCCTAGCAATAGGGTGCTCATCCACTTCGGAGCTCTTTGTGCTTTTGGACCACGGTGGTTGAAGTTCAGCACTATTACCGACATCCCGATAGAAAGGGCTACCAACACCATGGTAGAGGTGTAAAACTGAGCTGAAAATTGAAATCAAACGGAAATTAAATTATAGTATCTGATAATACATTTATAAAGATTTTACCCTGTTGGAAATAAGAATGGTGGAACAACCTACAGTATACAGAGAGAAATAAATAATGTGTTCAGACACAACTATTTCAGTGATTTGCAAGCTTTTATGGAAGCACAAATGGGCCTATTTTGGCCTTAATACCAGATAAGGGACATATCCTCATCCCGGTGTGAAAGGAGATATAGTCCCCCTGGAGATATAGCCCGGGGGAATGTGGTTCCTAGGGACGGACAGGGGTCCGAAGGACCCCTGTCCCTAGGAACAATAGCCCTAACCGGACTACAGAACCGAGCCATCTTGCAGTTACTGTCCATTTTCCCTATTCACTGTGCACACAGAGCATTCAATAGGCCTATGACCTGTCATACGTACTCTGTGCTTAACGCATAGGACATGAGAAAATTCACGTCGTTGCGAGAAAAGTGCTCAAGGGATTTTCTTCGTAGAAGCTCTAATTGTAGAATATATTATCATCAATAACATATGTAAATTTTATTATGATAGAACATTCAGAAAAATCCGAAAATGGTTAATACATAAAGAGTGGTATTTTGGTAGGGTATAATGCTAACTCTATGGCAAAAATCACCAGTGATTGCTGTGCAGATTCAAGAGGGCGCCATGGACAAACGGTTAGACCTATACTCTTCGTAGAAGCTGACAACCAAGATTATCTTATTTTCTATAAGGTGGTGTAATTTGGTTGACATACGGTGCTGAAAAATATCCGAAACGACCATTTCTAACAAGGCTTCCAACATGTGTAAAAACAGGCCTACTCGCCAATGTTCATGCACACACTGTGTGGGTAATCGCTCATCCATAGCATGTCATTGATCAGTGATTGGATGGTGCCCTGTGAAGTGGGAATCATTTACATACGATCAAACTTATGAATGGATTCATGTCACAATAATTTGGTTGGGTGGGCAAAAGGTCGAGGCCCGTTTACAGTGGACACTAACTGCACTATGCGGTCCTCCGGACCATGGCTTCTAGGGTCAGTGGTCTTCACCTTGTGGACCCTGTTCCTAGGAATAACAGTCCTTGCTTTAATGTTGCTAGTTTTTATACCCCGGACCACGGCTTCCAGGGTCAATAGTCTTCACCGCGTGGACCCCTCTCTCTAGAAATAGTAGTCCTTGCTTCAATATTAGTTTCTAGGTTTTTATATAGTTTAACCGGACTATAGTTTCTATCGGACTATAGTTCCTTTTACACCAGTGAAAGTAACCATTGTCCTCCGCTACTGTAGTCCTATCACGGTATGACACACTAGGTATGAATGAATACAGATGTTAATAAGAGTGTGATAAATGGTATAACAAAACAGAAGCTGTCGTCAATCGCCTTCGTGGTCTAGCGGTAAGGTCTCTCTGACTTACGATGTGAATGAATCAGGTTCGAGTCCAAGTAGAGTATGTTTTTATTTAATTTGTTGAGAAATTGCACACGGTTTAATTTTAGTGTTTGCGGAATTTACGGTATGTTTGCGGATCATTAGCCCTAGTATGAGTGCCACCGGACAATATTACACTTTTCATTGTCCTGGAAAGACCCAACATTTTCAGTGGTAATTTTAATAAGACTTTTTAAAAAAATTCAGTTGGGTGACTACGGATTCGTACCTCATTACCTCATAGACTTATAAAATTTCAAGTAAAGAATGTGCAATGATTTTTACGTAACCCTATACGCAGTTGAATTCCCAAAAATCTCAACAAATGTAAAGCTGGTGTTGCTATTTGTGTTAATATTTATTAGATTTGTGTACATAAATGTGATTTATCAAAATTAAAAAAAGGAAAAAACATAAAAAACCACACACACATACACCACATCATTTCGCGACGCGCACACACACACACACCACAATTTTTTTTTTTTAAAATTTTACCACACACAGGCACACACGCACGCCACGCAACACGCAACAACATGCACCGGTGCACACCAACACACATACGCCACACACAACATGCCACCCCACACACACAACACACAACACAAACAACAACAACAAAAAGACACTGCCAATTATATGCAATCACACCAAATAGAAAAAAAGAAGGAAAACTGGGGGAAAAAAACTTAAAAAACAGAAAAAAATACAAAATATTGATACAATTGAACCAAGTGAGTGGGGTTAGAGTTAATTAGATCTAAAAAGGTCAAGCTGTTGTGAGTGCTTTTTATCAATTTGGAACTTAATGGATGTTGCAACTTTAAAATTGGGTCAATATCTTCTACAACATAAACCACGTCATTGGAATTGGTGATGAATACTCACGTACAACTAACCCTAACTTTAAGTACGCCAATCATAATTATTAGAAAATATTTAAGTCTTCAATCTATCTAATACAGGGTGAGTAGTTAAAAAAAAAAATTGACCTGATTTGTGTCCGCCATTTTGAATTTTTAAGTAAATATCTAACATAATGTGCTATCATCTGAAAGCCTGCGTTATTATCTTTATTGACTGCAAAGATCCTTCACATTTGGTTAGGTATTAGACCGAGCTACAGTCGTTTGAATCAAGTATAGTCGGTTTAGGCTCTGTCCAAACGGTTTTTGTACTGAGTAAAGTGTGCAGATTATTTATTGTCTATTTAAGGGTAAATTTCAAATTAAATATTTTTTTTTTTTGTAAAAGGGGACGGGACAAAACATGGAAACCTGAATTTGTGGCAATAGGAAGTCCTCTTGAGGTTATTTTCCAAACACATTATGTGTTTCTCCCAATGTTGGGATTCATTTTATATAGTTCTTTCAACCCAGTTTCCATTCTGGTTATTATGTCTTTGTATTTTTAAGTGGTAGTTTTTATTCTCAGGCCTAAATGGGTATCTGCCTACTCCTCCATGGTTGGGTTTGTGTGTTTGATGTCATTTGATGTATTGTTTTTTATGGAATAAATGAATTGGAATGGGAAATTGGAATATTAGTGTAAAAATAGAAATTATACGGCCTATTGTTATAGCCAAGTTCTGGGCACGCCGTTATGGTATGGTAGGCCTATATAAATAATCATAAGTTTATGTGACCAGGTATACGAAAACTGCATACAATAAAACTTTTTTAAAGGAAGCATTTCTTCGAATGAGTTATGTATGCTATTGAGCGGCGCACTGGTTCTCCTTGTGCAGTTGTTGAAATTGCCCCTCTGATAAGTTAATTAAAATAAACCTAACAACCAAGTCATTCTTTTCGAATAGACTAAAGGTGAAGCTAATTTACTATTATTTGGTAATTAGAAGATCCCTTTTCGGGAAACAGTTTCACGAGCTTCCTTACAAGACACTGCAAAGGAAAGTATCTGTCATTGAGAAGAAAATACTTGACATTTTTTAAGGAACATTTCCTGTGCGGCAAACACACATAATTCTCTTACTTCCTGCACGTTACATTTTACGTTTGGGATAGGGCGTTGGATATATGAAGACTGTCTTGTCGTATTAATCTACATAACTCCAATATTGTCAAACAAGAAAATAGGCCATTTATATTGGTTTTATTTGGGAAAGCTCTCGATCCTAAAAAATTGTTTTTCAATGTTTTTTTATCTATTTTAAATTAAATGATTCAAATAAATTCTTAAATAAAATATAAATCCAATTTAAATTGTGAACTGCCAATTTATCATTTTTTAGATTATTTTTCATGGATGTGTTGTTTATCTGATGCCATGACTATGTGGTGTAGTAACACACTTACACTACACTCAAAGGTCGTTAATGAACACACTAATCTTTAAGTGTAAATGTTAAAACAAAATAACCTATTTGCAATATATGGTCATTAAGTTTTACGTTTGTGATGTGTATAATGGCCTTTCTATAACTCTTTATTCTGTGTCCTAAATATGTTATATTAATTATTTTTGTGATAAAAACAAATATATTTCATATATTGTAGTAGCAAGTAGCAGCTTAGTAGGAAAATAATTTTCTTCACATTTATGGGATCTCAGGTAAAATACAGATGCAGATTCAGAGGTTTTTGAGAAGAGAACATCAGATGTAGGCCTATCCAGAGAAAGGCCCTACAATCATAAGATCATGTGGGGCTGTACGAAGCTAAAATTATTAAATTTGTATGCCATTTGCTTCCACAATACTTAATTACACCATAACGCATCCCAACCATGCAAGATTTCTATTATTTTGACCCAATTTCTTTAAAAAGGCTTCAAAATTGTGAACAACAAACGGTGCGAGAAAATCCGTTTTTTCCCCTACAAAAACATACCTTAAGTATGTGACATAGTCTAAATAATTCAATATATACATATGCAAATAAATC
Source organism: Ophioderma brevispina (assembly GCA_023653785.1). Lineage (NCBI taxonomy): Eukaryota > Metazoa > Echinodermata > Ophiuroidea > Amphilepidida > Ophiodermatidae > Ophioderma > Ophioderma brevispina. Next base: position 5,467 of record JAMKCH010021012.1, read on the forward strand.
ACAAAAGAGTAAATACGAAAATCAAACAAAATTTAAACAGGGGGTAGGTTTGCCAATTTAGCATTTTCTTATATACCCTGGAATTTCTGGACAAGGATGTATTATCAATTTTAAGCATTTTCTCTGAGGTCATCGACCTATGTGGCAGTAACATCTTGTTCATCGTGAGTGAGATATATGGGCACTATTCTATATGTTAATATGCTAAACAAATAGATTTTAATTAGTTATTCCTACATACCATCAGTACACATTAGAGGAACAAGGAGAAAGGTTACTCTCTGAAAGCTCTCAAGGGTGAAGCCAAACTTCAGCTTTGAGTAATGGGTTAATTACACCATGGTTGTTTTTAGTATTATATAAAATTTTATTATTATTAGCCTATGTAGCAGGTTCGGGAAAATGGCTATTGTTATGCACTAATTAAGACGTTTCCCTCAACTTCCAAAGTTGACCCATGTACAAACTAAAATGTTACCCTTTCTTTGATTTTTTGCTGTTTTTCGATTATAACTCTGAAAATGTTACTTTTGGCTGTAGTAGTACAAACTATACCTTTTCGATCTTATGGTAGACACATTAATGTGGCTACACTTTTTCAACATGATGGGTTCAATTCAAAATGTTTGGACCCATGTCAAAACTGTGTCTTGGCCCATCTCCTTAAGGCATCATTGCCGCCACTTAAGAATCGCGTTTTTTCAGTGGTTCCTGTCAGGTGTCAACATTATTTAATTCTCAAACATTTGTACTTGAGATGTTGTTACAAATGTCTGCTAGCTCCCAGGGTATATGACCTAGTTAGCAGTATTAGTAGAATGTAGTAGTGTATGTAGTAGTAGTAGTATGTGTAGTAGTATTGTAGTAGTAGTATGTAGTTGTAGTAGTAGTAGTAGTAGTAGTAGTAGTAGTAGTAGTAGTAGTAGTAGTAGTATGTAGTAGTAGTAGTAGTGCTAGTAGGTAGTAGTAGTAGTAGTAGTAGTAGTATAGCCTTGATTCTGTGGGGTTGGGGGAAATTCGCCCTTCTTATGCACTAGATTAAACGTTAGGGGGGAAATTTCGTTTCACTAACGTTACATTATCTTTTGCGCTTTATTCCTCAAAGGATATGAATATATTTTATGAAATTAAAAATAATCCCTAGGACTAATAAAGGATATTAATATTAATTCACATAGCCTAATGAATAATTCAACTTTCCCCTAAGTGTCAATCATATGGTAATTATATTATTATAATATTATGTAATAGTTCCAAATATTTTACCGTTTGAATTATTTGGATATTAGCTGACCCCATAGTAAACGCACAGCCCAAAGTTTGAGGTCAAAGGTATGCAGGAGTAATTTGAACTTATTGCAAAAAAAGTGTGTGTGTGTGAGTGTGTATTTCATAATTTGTTCAATACCCATTATACTGTTGTACACAATGATTACTGAGCAAGGGCACACTCCGACATGTAAAATGTCATCTAGGGGTAATTGTCAGTCCATGAAGGTCTATAACTCAATGGATTTTAAAGAAAATTGAAGGAGGGATCGAGCTTGGAACTTCACACACTCACACATTGAGGTCAAAGGGGATCTTTGGGTCATGGGTTAGGCGGGGACAAATTACGCAATCCTCCAATCACACGACGCTGCTGCTTCAATTATGAGCAACCAGGCTGGAGATTTCTGCGTTCTTCATTTGTTCGGGGGATGCTCAATCAATCAAATCAACTCAATAATGAAATTTATTATAGCGCCAAAAAATTCAAAAATTTGTTCTAAGGCGCTGACTTGAAACACAAACAGTAATGATAAAACAATGAAAAAGTCACTACAGATAAGCGATCTGGAAGAGATGGAATTTGAGAAGTAGAAGTTTCTTGAATGAGGTTGTATGTGGATGCAGCCATTTTGATGTCATTTGGGGGGGGAAGAAGTTCCACATTTTTGGACCGGCACAAGAAAAAGACAGGTCAGGGAAAGGATATTCTTTGAGTCTAAGTTCAACAAGCCGTGTCGATGAGGTGGAGGAACGCACGCACATCGGCGAAATGGTTGCAGCTGAAGCCATGTAAGATATATAGCTTGGTGTTGATTTGTGAAGTGCTTTTTGTAAACCAGTACCAGAACTTGGAATTGAATGCGTATCTTATGAGCCGTGAAGGTCAATGAGTTCAGGTAATGTGATGGAGTCAATTTAGCTTATTGGGTGATAATCCTTGCAGAAGTTCTTTGGACATTCTGAAAGTCTATTTAACAAGAGTTGTTGATTGCCATAAGGAGGAGGTTGCAATAGTCCAATCTGGAAGTAAAAGGGTGAACAGCAGTCTGGTTGCTTCTCTGGGTGAGCATTTGCGGAGCTTTACTGATTTGTTAAGTGAAAGTTCGCTGATTTTATCATGCTTGCAATTTGAGCTGCCATTGACATCGCCGAATCAAACAGCACCCCAAGATTTCTCCATGGGTTAGGCTGGACAGTGATGTCAACTCCAGCAACAGAAGCATACGACCATGTTAAATGTGGCAAGCTGGGCCTGACCTGAAACGAAACATAACCTCGGTCCTTTTCAAGCATTGAGTGTCAAAAAGTTCTGTGAATCCAGTCTTGCTTATTCACGAATGGATGACTCCTCCTGAAAAATGAATGAAAATCATTTGCAGGAATCTCCGCCACTGAAAAGTAGGTATTACAAGCCTTTAGGTCACCAAGTGTATTTGAAAATTAAGTCACAATTTACATAGGGGAGATTTAAACAAAAAAACAAACCATTAAAAAAAACAAAACCTATCAATTATGTTATGTGTCATTCCAATGTTGTACTCGGTTATTATTTTAGGGCTACAAATCCTAGCATGGTAGTGTGATTCAGAAGCTTAGGTTCATTTCTCAATAGAATTCTTTACCATTTCTCCGGACTTGGACACACATTCCTAAGGAAAAGAGTGTACCTAGGACATGGCAATAATTCCTAAGCAATGGTAGTCCGTCCACTTCGGGCTTGGACATTAATTACTAAGGATCGATATGACACCTTGGACTTGGACACTACTTTCTTAGGAATTGTAGTCCACGCAAGGAAATGAGACGCTAATCCCTAAGGACATATAGTCCCCTCTGACGGCACGTAAATTCTAAGAAATGAGAGTCCGCCCCCCAAGACAAACTGCACAATAATCGCCCAAGACTTATAGTCCACGTCGGAATTGGACACCGATCCCTAAGGAGTTGCAGTCCACTCTGGAAGGGCATTATTTCCTCAGGAATAACGTCTGACTACCTTCAAGATCTGGACATAGAGTCCTAGGGTCTATAGTCCAGGTCGGAATTGCACCCTAATCCCTAGGAGCGTAGTAACCCTGACAGGTCATAATCGCGCGGACTAATAGTCCCTACTTCGGAAATAGAAAATAATTCATAAGGACTGGTAGTACATATCGGACTTGGATATTTATTCCTAAGGCCTGATAGTCCTCTTCGGATTTTAATTCCCACTTGTAGGACTAACATTCCTATAAATCATAGTCAGGGGGACTATAGTTCCTAGCTTTGCACATCCCCTGGACTATTAAAACCAGAACTTAGTGTATCCGGACTATGGCTACAGGGGACAATATCTCCTGCCACACCGGGTTTGCGTTTCCTTATCTGGGATTTAGCAGTGTAAACCCTCGCTATAATAAGGGTTCTTATTCTGGGTTAACGGCGTTATTGAAAGTTTCTGCTCTGTATCCCAGGTTTATAGTGTGCTCACTATAAGATGAAACACGACCTTTGATAAAGTACATAAGATAACATAACATAATGGCCATAATGCAACCCTAGATTAAATACAATATAGTAGGTGGAGTGTATTTTGGAACAATTTGGAGCATCTCCTATGTGTAGAAAACGGGGTCATGTTCCACCTTACACTGAACATAGTATAAGCACCTTATCGTTGGTTAAGATTTGTATATGACCCCCACCCCATCAGATATCCCGGGTTTACGGCGATATTGCGTATTTTTACTTTTGTTATGCTGGGTTTAGTCGCCTTATCTGGGGCTTAGGGTTGTCAACCCAAGATACGGCGTTTTATCCTATCTAGGGATAAAGCCTAACCCAGGATAACATCACTTTATACTCGGTTTTTCAAACTTAAACTTCAGATAAGGACCGTAAACCTATCCAATCTTAGGTTTATAAATCTTAAAATCCCAATGGATTTCATCCTAAATACTTTATCCTCCTAGATTTACCCTCTTTATAAGGGTTAATACGTAAGCACAAGCATAACGACCCATATCTAGGATAAGGTGGCTTATTTTAGTTTATAATAAAGCTAAAGCCCATTTGGGGTTTAGTTTGTAAACCCGGAGATTTAAGGGTCGTGAACCTAGGATAAAACGCCTTAACGTGGGTGGGTGTGCAATCCAAAACACTAGATATGCTAAAAACCAAGTTAATAATAATACTAAAATTAGGAGCTTAATGAGTCGAAATAAAAAAGTCGAAATTTCTGTAATTTCATGGATACAGATGCATGAAAAGAAAACAGTTTGCTTTTATTACCAAAAGGTTCATGAACTTCCTGTTGAAGTTGGGAGGGGCTTGTTGGTTTCTAAACAACCATGACCAATGGGTTCAAATCCAGATATGGTAGTAGTAACAACAGCTTCTAAAATGTGACTCAATTTAGGGGGAACCTCCCTCGATAACATCATTGAGCAGAAAATGAGTTTACCATAAGGAATAATAAGAAGTGTTAATTTAAAAAAACGAAAACTTGGTTTATAAGGGGTGGGGTGGAAATGTACAATTGTTTCCTATTCGTGGTATACGGAGCGTTTTCAGTGATTTGTTTAATAGCTAGGGGTAACCATGAAAACATTTTTGCTATAGACGTATAGAGAAGAGTTGTACATACGGGGTGATGAAACAATTGTGCAATGCCTAAGATATTGACGGTTAGATACCGACATTTTGTAGGGAGGAAATCGCAAGTTTAAAAGTGCAGATTGACCCAACCGCTCATAAACATTTTCACCATCTCCCACCACTACCCAATGCATGTTACTGTTATCAATAAGAGTGAATATGTAGAAAACATGTTTTCAGGCTGAGACGACCCTATATTTAAATTACTTCAATTATTTGATATAGCTTAGAATTCACAAATTTAGTTTAATTAAGTTCAATTTAGAGTCAATATTGCCTATTTTTTTTTTTTTTTTTTTTAATTTTACTAATTCCTGCATTTTTTTTTTTGCCGCAGTGTGATGGTATTTGGACGTAGTAAACAGGGCCGGCACTACGCAGATTTATTTTGGGGTTGTTCTGCGGGTGCCTTGTTTTTGGTAAAAGCGCGACCTAGCCCCAGCCCCCCTAAAATGGTCGTCTTATTTGGACTTTTTGAAGCATCTCATCACCAAAAAAAGCTGCGAAATTCCTTGTTACTCAAATATCAATTTTTTTACATCTTTTTATTGCAAAATCAGCGAAAAGTTGGATCCTTTTCTCCCCTTTTTTTAGATTACCGACATTTTGTGTAGGGGAGGAAGTCGAAATTTTAAAGTGCAATTTTGACCTCATACCGCTTATAAACATGTTCAGCTGACCCAAAAAATCTCCCACCACTAACCCAATGCATGTTACTTGTTATCAGTGAGAGTGATCATAGAAACATGTTCAGACTGAGACGAACCCTTTATACAATACTTCATTATTTGATTTAGCTTAGAATTCAATAATTTAGTTTAAATTAAGTTCAATTTAGAGCCAATAAATTGCCTATTTTTTTAGGAGTGCCCCAATCGTCAATAAATTCTGAGTTTTTGTTTTGCGCGTATGTTTGAATTGGTAATTGGCTAGTAAACAGGGCCGTTTTTTGGGGTTGCGGGTGCTCGCGTCGCAACTTCACAACGTTTGTGGGACCTTTTTTGGTAAAAGCCGACCTAGCCCCCCAAAATTGTGGGTCCTTATTTTACTTTTTGAACATCTCAAAAGTTAAATTTCTATGTCAAAATATCTCATTTGTTATCTTTTATTAATTGGCAAAAAGTATCAGCGAAAAGTGGACCCTTTTTGGAAAAAGTGAAATTATGAGGGGGGGGGGCTGCGTACGGGTCTGCTGATACACTACATCATCATCATGGTCCCTTAATTGGACGGCATGGACGAAGCCTATACGTTCTGGACCCAGAATTTTTTCCTTATCTGCATGAATTGTTGAATCTCTTTGGTTCTTTGTCCACCCTACCGAATCTTGCCCTCCAATGTCTCATCTTGTGAGCTATAATTGGGGAAGCTAAATAATGGAAATATCCATTTTGTGAAACTAGATTTTTTGAGATGGTTCCAAGCAAACACTCACTGGCAACATAATTGGTCTGTCAGTCTGTGTTAATAAGGCTGACTCAGAGATTTCCAATGAGGGCGGCCCTCAATTTTCAAAGAAATCGTGGTTTTTGCATATATATAAGGCTTGTCCATGTATTAGTCACTGTGTGAAATAGCTAAGCTCAAATCGAAGTCCTTCATAAAAATCACAACTTTGTCATAAACTTGGATCCGGAATTTTTGTTATACACTGTATCCTATGGCACGTAATACTGTACATAAATGTTTACTGCATCAAAACGAAAGATCGGATTCATCTCAAACTTTGGAATTGTGCATTTTAGGTTACTATCTTTAGTTCTAGTTGCCTATTTTTAATTATTACACCAACAAATTATATTTTGAAATGAAAGAAAATGCCTTTGTAATTTTGAAATTGCGTTTATGCTGGAAAATATATAAAATAATGGTGAACATAATTTACTATTTTCACCGCCTTTACTATTGCAAATTATCGCGTTTAACATATTACGCTATCAACAAATGCAATGCGTAGTATAAATCATGTAACCCTTAATTGTAAAAGTATAAAACAATAATTATATGTAAAATGATAATTATAATAATAATAGCAATAATTATAAGAAGAAGAAGAAGGAAAAAAAAATAAAGAAAGATGTTTAAAATTAGAATAAAATAGGGAATATTAATAAATATATTTTCCCAAAGGCTTGTTTTCTTTGCGTCATTAATTAAACCGTAATATTTTCTTGGGTTAGTTTAAACGAAATCAAAGTGTGTTCCTGAAAGTATCTCTGATTATCACGCACACTCCTGGTTACCATGGCATTTGCACTGATTATACATACACAGAGGGATAATTTATATGTACTATGAAGATGAAACACCTAGTTGTGAGAAATGGAAGTATATCTGCTTGCACAACTTTTTGGAACACCCTGTATTATCATTACATTAGCACTTAGAAATACACATGTATTGTATAGTAAAAGATACATCTCTACTAAAGCCAATCCTAAGACCTAAACTGTAAGCTTTCGTTTGACAATGCTTGAAAGCTTTCCCAAATGCAAACCGAGTTTTGATTTTGTTTTTATGGAAAGTTTACCAGGAAACAACCGGCTTTTTTGTTACTGATGTGGACGAAGACAAATTGTACTGCGGATTTGTAATCAGCTTGAACCTTATCAAAAACGATAACCGTATCATGAAAGTTTGTCAAAAAAGACTTGGATAAAGGAAGACCAAGTGATACTGGTACAATTTTAGCATCATTTAACACTTAGGTGTATAATATCTTCGCAACTCCTGTCGGTGCATGGGGGGGGGGCACTCGGACCCCTCAGAAAAAAAAACTTTCTATATGAATTTTCCATGTAATTGCCACATGTATATGACTACCCAAACATTAGGAACGATAAATTAATTTATATGCCGGCGGAAAGGGGCCACTTTGTTTTTGAAGTTTCTCCCACAATGTGCACTAAAAGCTGAGTTGAGAATAGACCATATTGATTATGTATCACCAAAATCTGGATGTATGGATGACCATGTATGTCTAATTGTCAACGGTCACATGTATGTCGAAAATCATTTTTTGTCATTGACTGTCCCGTTGGTGCATAAGGGCGGGGTGCAAGTGAACTCATGTCAATTTCAGAGGTGTCGGGTTCAATTGCTGTTTTTCCCCTAATTTGGGCAACTGAAAGTTAGGAAATTATCTAAAAAATGGTCAGAATATTGTTGCACTAAAACGGGAAGCACGAAAAATCAAATCCTGGGCCCACATGGACTCCCCCAACCATTATGCACTTAAGTAAAAACCAACAATACGCCTCAAAGTGAGATACTCATCTCGATGACACTGAGGACGTTGGCCCGGCCTTGACAATACCCGGGCTAGCTCACGGTCAACCTACACCAACTTCCAAGTTCACCATCGTGTTATCTAACCCACTATTCCCGGCCATTATTCCATATACATTTCATCAAATTTCCCGATTTGAATTAAGCATTTTCCGCCTTCGACAAGATTTGTTCATGTTTACTAAGCTATCTCTATTCTTTGTCCCACTTACTCCATTTCAGTTCAAGTTCACTTCACAGCACGTTTTCCCTTCGTGAAATACGATCCGCAATTTCGATGACATGATTTCCCCATAAATGCTATCTACAAGACATGACCGCCTTTGACTGATAAAGAATAAAAAACTGAAACTTTAATCCCGTTTTGGGAGTAATTTATACCGAAATAGAGACTTTCCTCGTGATGATGATAAATACTGAATCTTAGTTGCTTTCACGGTTTATTAAAAAGAGACAAGATTTCTAAACGGGAACTATGCTTATAGCGAAGTGTTTTGATTTCGAATTGTGCTATGTAAAGTGACAAATTCTAACGACAAAACTTGTACCGGTATGTGTCTCTGTACACTCAGTGAAACCATCTGTAGTTTGTATCTTGGTAACAGGTTTCTACTTCTATCACGAAAATATGTATTACTCATCGAAAGAAAGAGTTTAATGTCTGGAGTAATTTTTTAAAAGATTGTAAAGTATCAGAATTTGCTCATTTAGCGTTTGGTTTTATACCAATAAACATCTCTTAGATACAAATCACACTTGTGCTGGTTGTATGATTAAAAATGCATTTGTGGATATTTATAATGGAATATATCACTGCAAAAGATACTTGTTTAAGAAAAGCTACAATCGGTAAGTTCTCAAAATGCATGTTTCTTCTTTCGATAAAAAATAATATCATTTGATTTTGTGATTTTAGCGGCTTAGTTTCGTCTTCAACGCTGAACTTTATATAGAACAAACGTAAATAGTATATTTTATTTAATGCTATGGGCCATTAACGTAAAGAAAGACAATATTCCAAATTCTTTTCAAGAAATAAATAAATGTTTTTCAATCAGGTTCGTCTCTTCTTTTAAAGACAATTTATTTTATGGTACAGTTTGAACATGTTGAAATCAACCCTTAAGACATATTTTCTGAGGTCAAATTATTTAACGCTTTGCATGCTCGGTGCATGGCTATCGTATAGGTAGATGGTTCGAACCCACCCACGGACGAGGAATACTCTTACAGCGGTGGTTTCCACTTTACCTAGTCTTTTTGTAATTGGAGAATTCCAATTAATACACTACGACTGTTGGGTTGATGTTAAAATGAGTATCAATGATGTTGACATACACTGTAAAAATTATTTTACTCATGTTGAGTAAAAAGGACACAGCTCTTAATGTTGAGTAAAATTGTTGACTAAATCTTAGTCATTGTTGGGTAAATATACTCAGCTTTGTGTAAGGTTTACTAAACTTTGACTAAGATTTTACTCCGCAACATTAAGAGCTGTGACCTTTTTTACTCAACATTTTTTGGAGTGTATAGAATTAGATGATAGAATAAGTCAATGTTTTCAATGAATTCAAAAATTATGTATTGTTATCGCTTTATTCAGAATCACCATGAAAATTGGATTCAAATAAGTCCAAACACGCCTAGTCTTAGGTCAGTGATTTCGTGATGGCTTCCTAAATGACCTGCAATCATTTTGGATGCCAATTAGGTCAGTGGTTTTTGAGATGGCTTCCCAAATGACCTGCAGTCATTTGGGAAGCCATCTCAAAACACATTGACTTATGCGTTATAACCTATACATGTACATGTTAATGGCACTGTTCTAGTTTCATTCGTGCAATGTGTTTAACCACTGGTATTTCTATTACATTGATCATTTAATTTACTTAAAATTATCTGTTATATAGCCTCCATTTTTCTGATAAAACCTTTAAAAATATTATTTTCTCAATTTTATTTGAGAAAAGATTTCTCACGGGAAAAGTATTTTGTTTACCATAAAAAAGAGAAAGGGGAATACCCCTAGTTTGTTTTGCTAAGTGCACCTGTTTAGATTGCACAATAGGGGAAGTGGGGAATTCCTCAAGGATGCTAAACTTAGAAACTTGTTTATGTTTTGAGATCAAAACATTGCAGAACCTATGGAATTCCCCCACAAAGTTATATATATGAAGTGATGTAATTCGGGTGATGAATTCCGATTGGTCAGCTAGTGTAAGGTTATGTTTATGCATGAGAATGATGTAATGATTATTGTTAGAAAGGGGAATCTATCTGTGAGTAGTTAAATACTATCACTGGAAGGACTATCGGCCAGCAGTTGAAATCAGGAGCTGAACTAGAGCTCTGGAGCTATGCAGTATGATTATAGCTGGTTTTACTCTACAATAATGGTAGATTTGAGTTCTACATCTAGTGCCAGGATTTAATATTTTGGATGCCGCCGGAGCTTGATAGCTAAATTGTCTGCTGTCGTCTTTTAAGCCAAAGAGCTTCAGTTTTGGAATCAAAAAGGGATTCCAGTTTGTGGTCCTATATGAGGACATAGCGACAGACTGATGGTGGTATATTACCTGGATTTTATTATTGTGGACCATTTGTCGTCGAGGGAAAGCCCCGTCGTCTTGAACTGCTGGACAAGATTGCCTTCAGGACTGAGAAGATCCCATGGAATTATTACCTTTAGTTTTGTATGCACTTGTGCTCTGTCATTTTGGCGTCTTCGCTTGAGAGTACATAGCATCGGTTGGAACTGCAAACGGCCTCTTTTGAACATTCAAGTATCATTAATAAATTGTGGTGTAATTGTGTATTTGATTTATGCAAGGTGTTTTTGGACATACCAAATTCTTGAAACCATTACAAATCATTTAAAATCTGTTATATTATATAAAATTAAGATCACTTGTGCACAGAGCTCATTGATTTTGTTTGAAAGGTATTTCTGACCTTTGACGCCTACAGACGTCATAACATAACTGGGGGCTCGTCCTTGGAATTGAATTGAGATAATATTTGAGCCTTTTTTGTTCAGAATTTAGACAACAAAAGTGTTATAAATTGTATGGTAAACATTGTGCACATTTAGCATACAAAATGTTGCGTGTATTGCATGTACTACCATTGTAGCTTGGTTCAAGTTAGTATATGTGTTGTAGAGTCACATTCACAATCACAATGGAAGTTTGATCCAGAAGTGTTCATAGGGCAAATAACTTTGGAAGAATTTGATGAGCTTAATAAGCCGAAGTTTAAAACTAGAAAAGCATTTAGGACTTGATGCAAAACATGCTATGGAGACAGCAAGTCATAAAATAATTTGATAGAAAATTGTCCAGGAAGATGTTTGGATAGGTTTCAATTTGGAAAAGATAAAGAGGGTTCTGGAACAGGGCATAAGTGATGCAGTCAAGTTAAAAGAACTGAATTCAAATGCAATTGAAAAAGAACAATTGCAAATTGAATTAGCTAAAGAACATTGCACATGCAAAAAGAAATGCAACAAAAAGAGATGGAATTGCAAATTGAAAGGAAAAGATTGGAAAAGAAAAATTGTGACAGTCCATGATATAAAAAAGAGCTTGAAAGCACAGTTATAGTTAGAAAAATTGAAACAACAGCTACTCATCAAGACCTTCGGCCCTCCTGGTTTTGATGCGGCGAAAATATTCGCCTGGTTCCAAAATTTTCAGGAACAGAAGTAAGACAAATACTCTTACACTTTGAGCAAATTTGGCTAAGTAGCTTGAAATGGCCCAAGAGTTTCTTGGACATTGTGCTTACAGCGTGTTCTTGAAGACCGAGAAATATCTTCGGCCCCTGTCATTAGACAGATTAGTGATTATGACTAGTTAAGCAGGCAGTGCTCAAAGCATATTATTGGTGCCAGAGGCATATAGACAAAAATTCAGGCCTTGTCCGAAAAGGATTATCAGACCCATGTTGAATTTTGCCCGTGTAAAGGAACAAATCGTCGCTGAAATTTACATACTGACGTATGACCCATTTTTTGGGTACAATGAGTTAGGTTGATTTTCATGATCTATCAATAATCTGCTTATTCTCAACAAAATATTGGAACAGAAATGTACTTAATAATTTAGTTATTTAACTAATTAATATGACGTAATGATAAAGTTTGCTTACTTTAGTCATTTTGCTACTGTCCTATCATTATAAAACGTCATATGTAAAATCATCAACTCATCCTTACATTGATTGTCTATTGATATCGCGCTTTGACGTATCATCATACGTCCAGTATGCCAAATTACAAGGAACTGCTAACTATTAAGGTCATTGCATGTAGTCAGGGCGGATCCGCCCTGGCTAGAGGGGGTGCCAAGATAAGAAAGGCTAGAATGGCTGCGTAGCAGGGCGGATGCGGGAAGGTGTGTGCTCGCCCCCCCCCCCCCCCCCCCCCCCCCGCGCGAAGCTTCTGAAGCCCTGCATTTTTATCATGGCAATCAAGCTTTTTCCAATGTAGTTGATGGGGAATTGTTCATACACTCATTTCTAAATGCGCTGAAAGAATGTCTTTCAGGACATCACATTATACCCGGCGAGCACAAGCGAGTCCGAAAATGTTTAATCGTTTGTGATTTGACAAAAATGTTATACTTTTCAACAGAAATCAGAAATATTATACCCCATGTACATATTTCTAAGTATGTGGCGATCAACCCCTCTCAAGGGCAGGGGGGGGGGCGACCAACTAAATGGAAGTTGGACGGCTGCAAAGCAGCCATGTGCCATGCAAATCCCAAGCAGCCATGACGCCGTGAATCGGCGTGTAGGGGTTAGCGACTCCCGCCTCAAGCCGGACCCCTGCACCATGATCAACCAATTTTGAAATTTTGGTTCATGTTTTACTACAATAATTTTTACAGGTATGAGACCGGTATTAAAAAGAAAAAAAAGATAGTTGATAGTTGTTGTTTGAATTAACTAGCATGTAACGTGTTCAAAGAGAGTTCATGTATATTAAGCTGCAAGTGGCTATGAGAGGGGATGTCCCCGTCCCCGCGAAGCCGCGTGAAACCCCTGCCAGTGTTCACTTCCCAAAACATAGTTTCTTATGCAAATTTGATAGAAACATTTGGAACTTTACAAGCTTTTGATCAGAATGGTTACCTTTATAATTCCTAGTATGATCAATGGTCTTAAAAATCTAGGTTGATGGTTAGGTTTTGTTTTGAATTAATCCCATGTAAAGTTTCGTGAAGAGTTCGTATCAAGCGGCGCAGGGGTGGGTTGGCCCTCCTCCCAATCTTCACGCGGAACCCCTGCACCCATCACTTTCCAAAACACATTTTCTTATGCAAATTTGATAGAAACATTGAAATTAATTGGTCACTTCAATAATGTTTCTATAGATATGATCAACGATCTTAAATTCACCCCGTTCTATCGATCGCCGTTTTGTGGAGACGTTACGAAGTAACCGCTTCCAGCTTTTAAATGCTGAGGAACATGGCAATCTTTTAAGTGTTTTTTGCATAAAACCTGTCAAACAATTTAAATATCTTACGGGACATTTAGATCCCTTAGAGAAAATAATTTCAAGGTATGCTTTCTACAGGGTGTATAAAATGTCCCAGGGAATACCATACTGCGACCCTAACTCCATAGTGCAGTTATGTCCACTGTAACGGGCCTCGACCTTTTGCCCCCCCAACCAATCTTTTGACATGAATCCTTCATAGTTTGATCTTTTTAAAGGATTCCCACTCACAGGGCAAACATCCATTCACTGATCAATGACATGCTATGGATAAGCGATTAGCCACACACTGTGTGCATGAACATTGGAGAGAAGGCCTGTTTTTACACACATGTTTGCAGCCTTGTTAGAATGGTCGTTTCGGACCCTTTTCAGTACAGTAGTCAACCAAATACATCACCTATAGAAATAAGATTATCTTGGTGTCAGCTGTCTATGAGATATAGATGATGCGGGAGCCCTTGACGTCACTTATTGACATTCAGGACGCCTCTGGTTGTTTTCTGGCAGGCAAAATATTACAGTTTCTGTGGACAGACCACATAAAATCTGGTTATAAATTACTTGCGGAACCTTCCTGAGCTAAATTGGGTCACAAATGCAGCTGTAAGCATTAGCTTATTAGGCTTGATAAGAAAGTTAGAATTATTTAATTCGAACCAAAAGTACAACGCAAAAACAGAATTTTCCCCATGCAAAGTATGGTGCTTTGCCCTGCCTGTTTCTCTCTTACACACCAACAGGGCGCCATAAACATAACCAATGTCACAGATCATCTATAGTTCTAACCGTTTTTGGTCCATGGCGCCCTCTTGATCTGCCCAGCAATCACTGGTTATAAATTTTGGCCATAGTTAGCATTGTACCCTACCAAACTACCACTCTTTATAAATTAACTTCATTTTGGATTTTTTGAACTGGTGATCATAATAAAAACAAAAAAATAAAAAAAACAAATTCACATATATATTGATGAATAATATATTCTACAATTAGAACTTTTACCAAGAAAATCCCTGAGCACTTTTTCGCAGCGACGTGAGTTTCTCTGTCTTATGAGGGAAGCACAGAGTACGCAGGACAGGTCATAGGCCTATTGAAGAACGCTCACAGTTGAATAGGGAAATATGGACAGTAACTGACAAGATGCACATGTTCTTTCAACCGTATTTTTCTGACCTTAATCGTAAATTACGATGGAACTCATGTTTTTTACGACATATTCTGTAAAAATGATTAGCAATCGCTCTTAAATAGGGAAAGCAATAGGAACACACCCTTCCCATTGTTCTCCCAATCCAATGGAGTTCAAAGAGTAACCACATTTGCGTAAACGAATGTGCTCAATGAATTATCCTAACACGTGGTTTATTGTGGCACGGAATGTTAAAAGTAATAACACTAGACAACTCCAGGAGATATGCCCGTTAGTATGATGAAGTCATATGCACATGGCGGAGTGTTGTTTTGACCTTTGACCTTTCATTTTGCATCGAGGCATACACGAGGCATATATAATAGTTAGATCATCAATAAAACTACTTTAGATTTGACCGCCAGACCCAAGCTGACCCCATTGACTTTTAGACTATATGGATAATAAGAGCGTTATCCAGTGTATTGTCCAAGTTTGGGTTAAATACCTTCTTAGGTTGATGAGTTACAGTGGTTTGCATATTAACTCATTTGCAATCTTACACGTGACTCCTGGGGCAAAATATTTGTCACGAAGGGTTTGGTGTGACATTCTCGGCAACGTTTTGCCAAAGACACCCACAACATATAAGTCTTAGTTTTTGTAAGGAGATCATTTTTGCATATTAGTTTAGTAGGCGGCCATTTTGAATGTAATAGCTTCGATGTTTATTGGTACAAACCCCTATACATGGCGAATAGACGATTTGCTCATGCGCAAGTTTATCATCAGCAGACCTACATTCTAGAATGAAGTAGGCTTAATAAGATTTTAGTTTTTGACCTCAGGATACTCTGCCCGAGTTTCATGTTGACATTTGACCTTACGATGGCTTCTTAGCGCCGGGGCTTTACTGTGGACCAACTTTTCTTTTCATTGATGCCTACAAGATGGCCATAGCTATGCAGGTCAATTAAGCTTCTTATATTTGAACCTAGATGACCTTATTTTGAACCTTTGACCCCCCATATTGTGCATATTAAGAAATAGAGCTTTTCCCAGGGTTTCTTGTGTGAACACATTCTACATTTAAAATATTCCTCTTGGTTGATGAGTTATAGCCGTTTTTGCATATTAATAGCTCATTGGCATATCTTACACGTGGCCACCTGGGCCACTTCTGTCTAATGATTGTCTGAAAGAATCACCTATCCAAGTTTTATCGATTTGAGATTTGAGATATAGAATAAGCATAGTATAGAATTTCAGCGAGTGCACCTTTACTGGTGTGTAATATTTGCTTTTTAGTGTACGCCATTTTAATACTTGTGTAATTGTAAATTGAATTATTGTTGGTGTGTATTAATTTTATGCACATTTAATGATTACATGTTTATCACAATCATTTTGCTTTTGTTGTATATGCTGTTATGCCTGCTAATCTGATCAATGCTTGCATGCCTTCCATAGTCTTTTCAGTTAGGCTCAGATTTTCTATTTTGTACAGCGCGTAGACGTCTTGTCATTAAAGCGCTTTAAAATATGTTATTATTGTATTATTATTATATTATTATATATCTATATTATCTGTAGAAGATAGGCTCCAAAGACTTTGTAGTTTTTGGCCTCTATTGACCCCTACGAGAGGTCAAAGGTCAAAACTATGTAACCCCTGATGCGCTTGGGTCAGTGGTCTTCTGACCGATTTTGGTCATACGGCCCAGCGTTGGCAGAAAGAAGGGACCCGAACGAAAACGGATGGTCGGAAAAGGAGGAAGGAGAAGGTGTAAACAGCATAATAGCGCAGAAACTATGTAAAAACATCTTCTCAAAACAATAACCATAAGGCCTATACGTTTCATTCAACCATTGTTTGCACCAAAATATGTACAAATGATATGGATTAGAGGGCAAACGTTCACGGATCAATAGCATGTTAGACACTTTGAAAAAACAGATTTTTGATGAGCGTTCTCGGCATCAAATATTGCCACAAAATCCAATTTGATCAGATGGCACTTTTCATTGGTCAATGACATGTTTAAAACAAATTTGAAAAACAAGATTAGTAATGTATTTTGGATAATAGTTTTTTACTTAACA
>JAMKCH010021013.1:0-30251 GCA_023653785.1 Ophioderma brevispina
TCTGACCCCAGCAATTCAAGTGATATTAGATAAATCAGACCCAGCAATTCAACTGATATTAGAAAAATCAACAGTGGGACTTTAAAGTGATATCAGACAAAATTCAGACCCACCAAGTCAACATGAATTAAACAAATCAGAACCAACAATTTCAATGATATTAACAAAACCGACCCAGCATTTCAGGGAAGTAGGACAAACACACCATATATCAAATGATATTAGCAATAAGGTCCAACAATTCAACTGATTAAAACAAATCGCAGCAATTCAACTGATATTAAAAAAATCAGAGGCCCACCAAAATGCAACTGATATTCGACAAAATCAGACCCAGCAATTCAAAGCATTAATCAGACAGCAATTCAATGTATAGACAAATCAGACCCAGCAATTCAATGATACTAACAAATCAGACGCAGCAATTCAACTGATATTAGACAAAATCAACGCAGCAATTCAAGGTTCCACATCACCAAATAAATTGCATGGTTTATGGACAAACTGCCTATGTAAAACGAAATTTCATCATTAACGAAGCGATCAGTCGTTAAAAGTATGATTACTTGGACAAGGGACCCTGCATATCATTTAGTAAGAAGAATCCATAAGTTTAACACGGATTTTTCGAGCTACTGAAGCATGAAGACAAACGATGAGTTCGATCCCCTCTGAAAATGTGGCTTCTAGTCAAAACCTACCTTATATTCCCATGGGGGGGGTAAAATTAGTACTGTAATTACTCAGTAGCAGACTCAGTCGTAAGCCACTACAAACTTTTTTGTGTTGATATTTGCTGATTTGTCTCTTTTAAACTAATTTCTAAACACAAAATAGCGCCCAGAAGTTCCAGTTCTATATTTTCAATTTTTAACTTAGACCTGTCACTTTTACCTTTTCCCAAAACACTTTTCGGCCAGAGGGGCCAGACAGATCTATTTAGTGGTGTGGAATCTACAGAACCCTCAGATTTTAAATCAATGCACCTTCAGTCTTTTCAACCCATTTGACAGATTTTGATCATTCATGAGAGAATTAATTTCAGTATTGAATGAACTGAGTAAGAAATAATGTTGTCCAAAAATATGCATATTCTGCTATCTAATGGAGAATTTCGAGGGAGCTCATTACAGCCCGAATAGGAGAAAACAACACTGTATGATTTCATTGCCTTCATTGTGTATATCAGAAATAAAATAATGTACATTTGATCGTCTAGCACCTGGCACTTGGGAGTGAAGGGGGATTACGCTCGGAAAGGGGCTATACTAGAGTGGGGTGTTTACGCGGGACAGCTGTGTACATGATATCAGCCAAAGTCAGGCCAAAAGGCAGGCTACAGCTGAAAAATGACTCAAAAATAGCCGCTAATTGGATAAAAAAAGAGCAACCATCATCTGTGTACACTCGGGTCGCCAAACGTTCTGTATGCTTTATCCCATATGGTTATGGCTTATTGAATCGGAAACGGTAATACAACAAGGGCCAGTGGCGGAGCCAGAGGTGGGCAGCTGCCCCCCCTGTGGAATCTGCCCCCCCCTTGCCCCCTGAAAAATTGTGATTTACATAGCCATATATACATTACTAACAAATTTTAATATATGCTTGCCCCTGAAATATACACGTGCCCCCCCCCCCTTTGCCCCCCCTGAAAAAAATGCTGGCTACGCCACTGAAGGGCACAAGCCAGACTGCTGACTTTTGCACCTTAGTCGTACTCGTAGGCTAGCTATTCACCACTCATTCAGCAAAACCAAGTGTACACATATTTCACAGCTTCATTGACTTACCTGTCTGTCAAACTCTTCATATTCATGAGACCCCCCCCCCCGTCTAAATAGCTTCACAGGCTACACAAGTGGACAATAACTAGAGTTTGGAACTCATAGATGACAAAGATGCATTCAACGTACTAGAGGTCAGGGGGTCACAAACTTTTGTCGCTAGCTTACACACATCTCCTAAAATAGGTTTGCATACCACCAAATAAATTGCCATGGTTTATGTACAAAATACCCTAATTAAATCGTAAATTTCTCATTAACGAAGCAATCAGTCGCTAAATTATGCATTACCTTGGGACTGCGGACCTGCTGCATTCATTTAGACAAGAAGAATCCATAAGAATCCACGGATTTTTGAGCTACTGAAGCATGAAGAAAACGATGAGTTCCGGTCCCCTATGAAACTGTGGGGTCTAGTCAAAGTATTACTATGGGTGGGGTTAAAATAGTACTGTAATTACTCAGTAGTAAAGCATCACAAACTTTTTTGTCTTTTGATATTGTGATTTGTATCTTAAAATAATTTCTAACACAACAAAATATGGCCCGGGAAGTTCCAGATTCTACATTTTTCCAATTTTATCTTAGACTGTCACTTTTTTTACCTTTTTCCCAACACTTTTCGACCAGAAGGTGTCCGACCAGATCTATTTAGTGGTGTGGAATCAAATGATTTAAACAAATCCAAAACCAACAATTCAATGAATTTTAGACAAATCAGACCAGCAATTCAAATGATATTGGACAAATCAGTACCCAGTAATTCAACTGACATTAGTTAAATCCGACCAGCAATTCAATGACAGTATAGTTAAATTAGACCAGCAATTCAATACATTGGTAATCAGCCAGCAATTCAACTGATATTAGATTAAATCAGACCCAACAATTCAAGATATGAGACAAATTAGCCAAACGCTGTAGTTAACCAACCTGTATACCCTTGATATTGATTGTAGACTTCGGAATTCCATCCGACCCAGCTTTTCCAACAGGACTGAGCCGCGCTGAATGAGGACTATTAACATCATCGAGGGCGCTAGACGCAGTAACGTGAGCGTGAGTTGTCCCAGAGTATGCGATGACACACCACCGCGTGTCGCAATCTGAACAAAAATATTTCCAGAAGTTTTAAATGGTTTTTTTTCGCATTAGTGATGAGCGTTTGTACTGAAAACACAACTTAAACATATTACGTAAAAGAGGTCCTATTTTATCACTGGGATATTCTGACAAATTTTAGGTATTATAAGATCCAAATGGGTTTGTCTCGAAAGAACATGTAAAACATGAACGATATGCGTTTATGTTATATTTCTTTTTAAAATAATTGTTAAATTCAAACTGTTTATGACTAAATCTGAAATAAAATGGCAACCAAGCAAAATGAACATAAAAAGCTAATATGTGTGCTAAAATGCAAATTTTAGATTCTAGTGTGTGTTTTGCTAATAACAAAACTGTTGTGTTTTGTTTTCTTTTTGTTTTCTCTTACCGTTATCTTGACAGCCAATCAGTTCCATATCAGAGAATATAATTAAACAGTTGTTGGAATAAAACTCGCTATACACTCTGCCCGGATTGGCGAGGGGAAAGATGGGTTGCGCAATGGGTCCTCACCGTTTGCACGGAAATATCTGGAAAAGAAGTAATTTAAAACCTTTTTTCACAGTTGTCTCTTTCCGTTGTAACAAAAAACCAAAATAGTTGATCTAGTCCGGACCGCCTTCTGATGTTTGCTCTAACTTAGAATGTTTACTTATAGTTTTTTTCATCAAACAGATTTAATGCTTTGAACATCTAGTTGAACAATCAACCTGCTGACAGTCTATCAGAATTGAGCGTTTTGAGATATTTAGCGAAAAACAAATGGCCGCCAAAGTACCCATTTTTTAAAGAACAATTATCAACTCTTTTAAAAGATCGATTGGTCTTACAAATATAGTTTGTTATGCCAAGATGAGCTATACCCAAAAGGTAGTTTCTAGTAGACCTGGAGGTTTCAATTAATATTTTTCTGTTATTTTACATTCCAGTTGTTTATAGCGTCTATACTCTAAAGGTAAAAACACAACGGGGCATGACGATTCATCCTCGTCGTATGCCAGCGCGAGGAGTTACCCAGTAAGTCTGGCGTTGGCTGCAGCAAGGGGAGGGGGGGGGGTAAGGAGGGGGATAGTAAGGGGGGGAGGGGGTTGGCAAGGCGGCGATAATGTCCGTTTTGGCGTTGTTCCCTTTATTTCCTGTTTGTGTTTCATTTTCAAGTCAACCTTTTAGTGAAATGTACAGCATGTCGGGGTGCATTAAAACAAACATTTCGATGAAATAGTGTTTAGTTTCAGCATATTTACATTTGTCAAGCTTATCCCGTTGTAATGGATTTGCAAGTATAAAGTACCAGGTTTTCGAAAAGCCAGTAACAAAATTGATATAGTTACATGTTAGTTTCGAATCCATTAAGTATATGTTTCGAAAGGAAACTATTTTCTCACAAAATTGGCCCCCCCCCCCCCCCGAACCCCCCCAGCCCCCGACACCCGCCCCTCCGCCAAAAAACAGACCCAAAATATAAGGTATTTACGATATTCATCGAAGGATAGAGTTCACTTTAAGTCAGAACGGGTTCGCATCAAATGTCAACTTTTAATGTGAATGTCTATGTCAGTTTTTACTCAGTCATTGCCATTTCATTACACGAAGGGAACGTTTTTACTTTCTGTTGGAGAAGGAGAACAGCAAATCAACCAATCTTAGACAAATCCAGGACCAAAACAATTCATTGATATTAGAAAAATCAGACCCATCAGGTCAAAACGATATTAACAATCAGCCGGCAGCAATTAAACTGATATTAGACAAATCAGATCCTGTCCGCAGCTTCAACCGATATAGACAAATCAGACCCAGCAATTCAACTGATATTATACAAATTCGACCCAATTCAATTGATTTTAACAAACGACCCAGTATTTCAAGTGATAGTAGACAAATAAGGGCCCAGCCATTCAACGGATATTATGCAATCACACCCACCGATTTTTTTCAACGATATTAGACAAATCATACCCAGCATTTCAACTGATATTGAGACAAATCTACCCAGCGATTCAGTCAACTGATACTCACAAATGCGGGCAACATTGAACTGATATTAGAAATCATAACAACAAGTTTCAATTGATATTCAACAAATCTGACCCGCAATTCAATTGATTATGAGATAAATCACAGACCCAACAATTCAAACTGATATAAAATCACAAGTGATTTAACAGATATCAGAGACCAATCAGACCCACCAATCACTGATATTACCCAAATCAGAACCAACAATTCAATTGATCTTTTAACCAACAAAACCAGACCCAGCATTTCACGTGATAGTAAGAACCAATCACAAAATCACCATCACAAACACCATCTATCAACTGATTTAAAGACAATCAGGTCCAACAATTCAACTGATATTAAACAAATCGCAGCAATTCAACTGATATTATACACTCGATCAACCCAATTCAACTGATATTCGCAAATCAGACGCCAATCAATTCACCTGCTGACAGTATTCAACCAGCAATCAACTGAATATTAGACAAATCAGACACCAGGCAAATTCAAACGATACTAGACAAATCAACGCAAGCAATTCAACTGATATTAGACAAATCAGATGAGCAATTCAACTGGTTCCACATCACCAAATAAATTTCCAGTCCATGGTTTTTAGTACAAGATTGCCTAATTCAAAACGTAGAATTGTCTCATTAACGAAGCGACTCGTCACTAAAGTTAGGCATACTTGGACTACTGGACCTCGCATCTCATTCCTCAAGAAAATCCATAAGTTAACACGGATTTTTCGACTACTTAAGCAAATGAAAGACAAGCTGATGAAGTTCCGATCCCCTCTGAACTGTGGCTTCTAGTCAAAATATTCCCATGGGGTGGTGTGTAAAAATTAATACTGTAATTACTACAGTATCAGCATACCCGTAGTACGCCACACAAACTGTTTTTGTGTTGATATTGTGCTGATTTGTATCTTTAAAATAATTTCTAACACAAAATATGGCCCAGGAAGTTCCAGTTTCTACTGTTTTTCAATTTCTTAGACCTTCAACGTCTTTTTTTACCTTTTTCTTTTCTCCCAAACACTTTTCGGCCAGAGGGTGCCAGACCAGATCTATTTAGTGTGTGGAATCTACCGAACCCCAGTTGTAAATCAATGCACTTCATGTTCTATTCCATTTCACAACCCATCTCGAACATATTTTTGATCATTCATGACGCATAATTTCATTTTAATGAACTGAGTAAGAAAGTAATGTTGTCCAAAAATATCATATTCGCTATCTAATGGAGTTTCGAGGGAGCGTCTCAACTTAACAGCCAGAATAGGAGGAAACACACTGTCTGATTTCCATTGCTTCATTGTTAAGCAGAAATAAATAGATGTACTCTTTGCTCGTCTAGCCCTGGCCCTTGGGAAAGTGGAAGGGGGATTAAAAACCCTCCCCCGAAAAGGGGGCTACCAGAATGGGGTGCTTACTCGGGACAGCTGTGTACATGTATATCAAGCCAAGTCCAGGTGCCAAAAGGCAGGCTACAGCTGATAATCCGACTCAAATAGGCCTAACACAATCTTGGAAAAAGAAATAGCACCATTTTCCCTGTGTAAACTCGGGTCGCAACGCTTCTGTATGCTTTACCATATTGTATGGGCTATTTGAACGGAAACGGTCAATACAACAAGGGCCATTGCGTAAGCAGAGGGGGGCAGCTGCCCCCCCCCTTTGGCATCTTGGCCCCCCCCTTGCCCCCCTGAAAAAATTAGTGCTTTCATATGCCATTACTATACTAACAAATTTAATATATGCTTGCCCCCCTGAAAATATACGTGCCCCCCCCCCTTTGCCCCCTGCCCCCCCTGAAAAAAATGGCGGGCTACGCCACGGACAAGGGCACAACCAAGACTGCTGAATTTGCAACCTTATTCTTATTCTCGTAGGCTAGCTATTCACCACTCATTCAGCCAACCAATGTACATATTTCACACTCTAGTGGACTTAACCTTGTCTGTCAAACTCTTCATATTTTCATGCTGACAAAAACCACCCCCCCCCCCCCCCCGGTCTAAATAGCTACACTAGTGCTACACAGGTGGACTATAAATAACTAGAGTTTTGAACTCAAGATGGACAAGATTAGTTCATACGTACTAAGAGGTCGGGGGTCACCAACTTTGTCGCTAGTCTTTACACAATCTCCTAAACTAGGTTGCATACCACCAAATAAATGCCATTGGTTTATTTTACACATGACCCTAATTAAATCGTAAATTTCTCATTAGCAAGCGACTCGTCGCTTAAATTAATCTTAACCTTGGACTGCTTTGCTGGACCTCTGCATTCATTTAGCAAGAAGAATCCATAAGAACCACGGATTTTTGAGCTACTGGAGCATGAAGACAACGATGAGTTCCGGTCCCGCTGACACTTGGCGTCGAGTCAAAGTATGCCTATGGGTGCGGTGTAAAATTAGTACTGTAAGTACTCAGTAGTAAGCATCACAAACTTTTTTGTCTTGATTTGTGCTGATTGTATCTTTAAATAATTTCGAACACAAAATATGGCCCGGGAAGTTTCCAGATTCTACTATTTTTCAATTTTATCTGAGACCTGTCACTTTTTTTACCTTTTTCCCACCCTTTTCGTTGGCCAAAAGGTGCCAGACCAGATCTATTTATGGTGTGGAATCAACTGATATTAGAAATCAACCCCAACAATTCAACTGATTTTTAGACAAATACAGACCACCCGCAATTCAACGATATTGCCAATCAGAACACAGTATTCAACTGACATTAGTTCAATCATACCAGCAATTCAACTTGAGTGCATATATTTAAATTAGACATCAATTTCAATGACATTAGTTAAATCAGACCAGCAATTTCAAACTGACTATTAGATAAATCAGACCCAGCAATTCAACTGATATTAGACAAATCAGCCCAACAACAGCCTGGTAGTTACACCCAACCTTATCCATTGATATTGATTGGAGACTTTCGGAATCCATCCTAACCCACATCTTTTCCAACATGACTGAGCCGCGCTGAGTGAGGATTGTTAACATCATCGAGGGCGCTAACTCCAGTAACGTGAGCGTTGAGTGTCCAACAGTATTCGAATGACACACCAACCGCGTTGGTCGCAATTGAACAAAAAATATTTCAGAAGGTTTTAATAATATGGTTTTTTTTTTTCGCAATATGTGATTAAGTAGTTTGTACCTGAAAACACAAACTTAAACTATTACGTAAAAAGAGGTCATATTTTTCATCACGGTATATCTGACACATTTTAGGTATTGAAGATCCAAACTGGGTTTGTGCCTCGAAAATAAACTTTAAAACAGAACGATATCGCTTATTTATATTTTTTGATCTTCTTTTCAATACTTGTTAAATTTCAACTGTTTTAATGACTAAATCTGAAATAAAATGGAACCAAGCAAAATGACATAAAAGCTAATGTTGCTAAATGCCAATTTTAGATCTACTGTGTGTTCTTCTATATACAAACTGTTGTTTTATTTTTGTTTTCTTTTTGTTTTTCTCTTACGCGTTATCTGACAGCCAATCATTTCCAAGTCTCAATGAATTAATTAAACCAAGTTGTTTGTAATCACTCGTATACCACTCTGCCCGGATTGGCGAGGGAATATGAATGGGTTTGGCGCAATGGGGTCCATCAACCGTTTGCAACGAATATCTGGAAAAGGTAAGTATTAAACCTTTTTTGCACAGTTGTCTCTTTCCGTTGTCACAAAAACCCAAAAGTAGTTGATCTATGTCCGGACGCCATTTCCTGATTTTTGCTCTAAACTTGAAATGTTTTACTATGTTTTTTTCTTCTCAACAGATTCTAATGCTTATAACCATCTGGTTGACGAATCAACTACTGACAGTCTATCAGATGTGAGCGTTTTTGAGATCTTTAGCGGAAAACAAAATGGCCGCCAAAGTACCCATTTTTAAATGAAAAATGATCAACTCTTTTTAAATACATGATCGATTGGTCTTACAATAAGTATTATTATGCCAAATCTATACAAACGAGGTAGTTCTATAACCTTGAGGTCTCATTTAATATAGTTTTCCTGTTATTTTACATTCCGTTGTTTATAGCGTCTTACTCATAAATGTAACAACACAACGGGGCAATGTCACACCATGTTTTAACAAACTTAAGGAAAGATGTATAGATTTTTGGCAGGCAGGTTGGCAAGATAATAGTAATAATAACAATCTTGATATAGCGCCTAATGCGGAGGCCTCTAGGCGCAAATAAAACAGAGCAATTATAACCATTATTAAATTGACAGATACAAAAGCAATAGCTAAAATTCTAATGTGACAACAACTTGATATACAATCAATTATACACAGTTCAGACAAACTTAGGGAGAACTAAGTTAAGTAGAAATTCACCGTCAGTATTCACAGCCTTGTGTTATGGACAAACACAGGCAACCCCACGACAGAGGCTAGAATTAATGTATGGACAACTAGAACTTTGAAGGGCCAGGATCAACATAGTCCTGATGATCTTGACTAAAAGGTCTTTAACTTTGCATAGTTATCGTTCTCTTTGAACTATCTAGTCGTGATTTTACCAAAAAATATAACACAACACTAGATATATAACCAAGTCACACAGCCCTAGACTACCCAGATGATCTAGCTCTAACACCTGATCTGATATGGTGCACAAGATCACGTGAGAATGCGCATCGAATGCATACTCTAAATGCAAAAGAAACGTAATAATAGTGACCGTCAACCTCATGCACTACAGACGGTAGCCCAACTCAAAAGCTCAGCGACTTTTCAATAACTGGTGACCTATGTTGCCAACACAAAAAAAGACTTCCGTCACACAAGAAAACACTTTAAAAAAAGAAAAAACCTAAAAAATTAAAAAAAAACTACAACACTTATGGTAATCTGCTATCTCAATTCAAACCAAGCTAAGTTTCTTTAGAGCTGTTAAGACGATCCTGTTATAATGGGATCTGAGAACCTGGACCATACAGAAAGAGTACAGATAAACTAGATGACACCTACACCAGCTTCTTAAATTGCGAGTACAAACAATTCATGCATGGCGTGATCACATGACCAAAGCACAGATAATGGATAGATATCCTTCCCAATTTCTCTTCTGTTGCCCAATGCCGATCACGATTTGCCGTTCATTGTTATCGTGCGATTGATCAATTAGTCGCATGTTTGGAGGTTTACCCATGCTCAAAACGAAAAAACCCCGATCAAAACCGGGGTCGGGGTCTGCTCCCCTAACTACATTGAAACGATGCTCAAGACATCCAGCAGGATCCCATCTGTACATCCGCTCAACTTATGACGGACTGGGACATTGGCGCTACATCGTGAACAGTATCTTGGTTGCGGCCGCTAGACGATAGACGTACAATCCACACATGATCTTATTTATAATATCTTTAAATTATAGATAGCTTTGTGTGACAGCATGATGTTACAGTTCCCCAACCTGAAGTTTTTAGGAATATTACAAGCTCCAATTCCAGTAACTTCGTCCAACCTTCGATGGTTTCAACAATATCTAGATTCCAGAATAGAGCTGGCATATAATTGGATTGCCGGAGGAGTATCAAGCTCATGTATTTACCCACTGAAACGCTGAAGAGAAAGTTTGAGCAACAAACTAAACAAAACTGTTCTTTTCCCGGCCGCCGTTCTATGCAAGGGGCACCTGACTGATGCCTAAAACTCCGAGTATACACCCTCATCTCTGGCGGTGTCACGATCTCATGACGTGCCAGCTGAGACCGCCAGATCTAAACATTTTCAGCGACCAATTATTCCTATTCCTAGTCCTGCAAAACACGGTCCGCGGCGCAGCGGAAGGGCCAGGCTGACCACATTCCTGCTACTAATCAAATAGGGGTCTTTGGGTGACCAGTGGTAAATTTTGCAAAACAAAAAGAATAAGGTCTCTAAAAGGTGAAAGTTTAAAAATATGAGGTCCTGTGTGTGACAACAATGCTGAAATGGGGGTCTCAACAGCCCGTACATAATACGGCATCACCTCACCGTCCACGTGGGAGGACCCCGGTGTGCTAATCCACTGATATTATCCCAGATAATGCATGCCTTCAAAACATAAAACAGATTGCAGGGATTGTTACTCTTTCTTGTTTCTATATCCCTTAAGTCCGTAGAGTAAAATGACTAGCACCTGACGATCACCGCAAAAATGGAGTACGCAGGAATTTGTGTTGTTATATCTCTTGGGAGCACTTTCCCTTAACACAAGCAGGGGTCCGCTCCGTGATTTTTTGATAAGGGGCAAAAATGGCAATTAGGGATTAAGAGATTAAAGATATTGAGATTTCTCAATAGCAATGACCAAGTTAATGCTAAGTATTGACCCATAAATTAGAAGAAATGGTCATTTTTTTATTGAATTACCGGCAATATGACGGGAATTGGCTTTTGTTTGATATGAACCCAACTAACGAAGTCAATTACATTACTATAAGTATGGGAATATATAGAAATTCACTAACATTGTTTGGCAATAGGTTCTGACAATTAGATGGTACAATATGGTAAATTAAGTCATTTTACAGTGAACACACAGATCGGTTATTACATTTGATATCCCAGTTGTCAAATTGTACTTGGTGAGTTAGATGATTTTACAGAGTGATTTTCGTATAAAACAAATGGGAGTGAGCGCTCCTTATTAAAGGACTCATACGCGAAAAAACCTGTCAGGGAAAAGATCCTCATGAGAACTCATACCAAAATAGAACCTTGGTCAATAACATTTCAGATGATTGAACATATATCAAAGAACACACATCAAATGACCCTGATCAGGAATGATTGATTTGAGTATTGCATGAGATGTGAGTATTGCATGATACTTCAAACAATTTACATGACCAGAACCACGAGGCACTGCCTATAGAGAAAAAATAACAACTTAACCAGTAATATTTCACAAAGTTTGCTACTTTGGGGGGGGGGGGGGGGGGTGGCTCACTATATTACTTTTTCTAGATATCTAGGATATGAAACAGCCATTTAAAGAAAAAAATATCTATACTTAGGGCCAACATTTGCCAAACGCGAACTAATTTTTGTTTAGAGCCGTCACTGGAAAAAAAGTCGGTTAAATTCAACTATGCTTTGGAGCCTTGCACCATGTATTTGGTCGCCATCTTGAAATATATCTTGAATAAAATATAAATAATAACTCATAGACCTGGCCTTTTTCCGTGTTAAGTTGGCTCCATAACATGCGTACATTGCCAGGCTTAACTACACAAAACAAAGCAACCCCCCCCAAACCTTGTGTGTATTTCACCAAAATTTTGTGTTTTTGTGGCGGCCATTTTGTTTTTGGTCACAATCTTGATATGTAACCGTACCATCCTTTAAATCCTTAAATAGAGCAAGTGTCTGTTATCATTCCATTAATACCATAAAATTAAATTGTTTTGCCCCTCTGCTTTACTAAGAAAAACACACACAACCTCTTGGAAAATTTCGCTAAAAAGTGGCATTTTTGCTGCCATTTGTTTTTATACGAATATCTAAAATTGCTCAATGTTGATGGACTGTATTCATGAATTAAATCATTAAAATGGGTCTGTCTAAGGAAGCCAAATCCACAAAAAACTAACTATAGTAATATTTTCCTAAGTAAACTGGCTGGCAACCCGACCAACCCACCCGGACTATCTCTTTTTCTATAATATTTTTCTTTTCCTCACTAAACTTTTTATTGAAATAAAAAATATTAAGGTATTTTGAGAGAAAGGAGCGATCTCAATTTCTCCAAGGATCACTCGTAATGGGATGACCATATTTTAAATTGACCAATGCTATCATGCATAAGCTAAATGTTAAGTTAGGAACCGATGCAACAGGTATAAAGAGGAGAAACTTTTTTTTTTTTATTCCTGACTGTTTACACAACATGAAGGGTGAATCCCGGGGCAATCCGAAAAATTGACACAAAATGAAAATTTTCCTATTCCCTCCTCCTCCCTACACTAAATATTGATCGATCCCTTAACACTTAAGTTCATAAGGGGGTCCATGTAGACACAGGATTTTGTTTTTTCGAGCGCCATTGTTTTAACGCTAAATTTTTTTTGTGCCCAAAATTGTATGTACAACTGCCTAAATATCATTGCGCATATTTTGGTGGAAAAACATTCAATGCTAATTCGCCTAAATAAGCACTATTGGTGCGACTAAGTCAAATTTGTTCTGGCCCTTAAAACGTACTGGAGTAACGTTTTAAATTGTTTATTTCAGCAATGGAAATGTGAAGACTTTCTTTCTCACATATTATGATCCACATTTAAGTGCAAAAAGTCCTTGGAAAAGTATTTTGATGTTTTTCATTTGCGGCGGGAAAATTTTTGGTGGCCGTTTTACAAATTGGTTTTTGGACCGCCATTCCTCATTTTGTGGTGCGTGTGCAACTGATTTACCCTCAATAACCATCGTGTTTTGGGTAAAACATTCCAACGGCAAAGTGGTTTTCACAGGAGATCTACTTGGACTCCCCCTATGCACCAAGGAGGTGGAACGACCCTATGCACTTTTAAAATTAAGTGGTAAAAAGAGCGTGTAAGACAATACTTGCCATGTCAATTGGGTCTTTAGGTTCGGTAGTCCTTTAGATCCACCAGTTTTCCGTGGTTGTACGGTATTGGACCTTGAGGTCTCTATCCACCCTTCGCGTCATCATCTGTGGCCCCCCTCCCTGGTTATCAACCCCTGTCACGACCATACGCTGGGGAAGCACACATTGAAGCCATTTCTCCGGAAACGTTGGTAGCAGCTTCCAGTAGAGATTCGAATTCAATCGACCATGATCTGGCAGTGTGCTTGTCTTCTGGTTCGCTTGATGCCGCGACGTCACTCTGTGGATTCGACCATCCTCCATTCCAAGGGTAAGAGGACATTCATCCTAACATACAAAACATCCATTTCCCCAAAAAAATTCAAACATACATTGGCGATACTTCGCAATGTGCTTCTAGTAAACCTGAAGAATCAATTAATCAATTTTTGTTTTAAAAAAAGAAAAAACCTAAAAAATTAAAAATTCTTAATTTTATCAGGAGGGGGAAGGGGAGCAATCCAGAGAGTTTAAAAAAGACAACAGAGACATAAAAAGACAAACTGCCGGCGGAAAACAACCGAATATAATACAAAAACAGGCACAAAAGCAAAAAGTAGAACACAAGTGACAAGTCCCCTATTACTGATGGAAGCCTTGTACATATATCCAATTCCGGGCAGTGTATACACCTGCTGCCGTGTAGCTAAACCCAGAGCTGTATACACACGGTCATACGCATATTAGTGTATTTTATGATAAATAGTCGTGTGTATGAGCTTTTTTTCGTTTAAGTAAAAAATACCTTTTAAACCAATATCGGTTGTATAGCATTGTTGTAATACATTGAGAGTGCACATACAAAAGCTGCTGTGTTCGAATCTCCCCAAATCATTTCAATGCATTTTACAAACGAGAAGTCAAAATCCCCTGAAATCCACTTTACTATAGACCTTTGCCATCAAATTCTGTTGCAATAACCCAGGCAAATACATTATGACACGTATTGTCCGACCATGCTATTTATATCACATGATCATTACCAACCCGTTTAGCTATCTTTGATGGTGTTGCAACCATTCAGCTTGTCAAACTTTATAGGGTTAAATTTTACAGTGCTTCAAAAGTGACACGCGCATTTGATGTTTAATTTTTCAGAGCTCGCCCAATTCCTTAAAATATCCTGTTCCCTCTTTACAACAATCATGCGTACATTAACTCGGAGGTGTTTTACTATTTACCACCAAGGTGAACAGTTGTAATGAAACCTCAAATTGTTCCAAGAAATTTTTTATATTCTGGTTATTTTATTTTCTAGATCATCATATTATTGTTTGTAAAAGAATGGTTTATAGCTGTATAACCTATATTCCGTATTAACGTTTTGGTGTACCCGAATGGGGAGGAGAATATTAACTTATTTTTTGTTAAACATTATATTATCATCTTGTCATATTGAGGTATAACTGCTTTTCAATGTTGTCCACTTCACCCTTTCCAACCCGGTAAATGTTGTTGTAAGTTATAACACATCAGCTCAGTGGCATTTGAGTGGCTCCCAAATGTTTGCCATGTCATTTGAGAAGCCATCTAAACACAACCACAAAAGACTAGGCTTGTTTGGACTCGTTTAATGCATTTTTCATTCCGATTCTGAATATGCCCATAAAATTTTGAATTTTAAGTTGAAAATTGTGGTTAAAAAAATTAAATTGAACTCACCATTAAGAAGAAAAGAAGTAATAGGTTCACTGATAAACCCATGTGGGGAGTAAAATAATTCTCAGACATAACTTGATCTCAAACCAGGGTAGTGAATTACTTCTAAAAGTAACGACAACTCAACTAATAGACCGTGATTTTAGCCACCAAAAAAATCGGAATGTTCCAGTTTAAAGACAACCAAAAACCACCAATTGCACATCAGTAAATGGAAAGCAGACTCGTGGGGTCCCTACCTTTATTTTGTGTATGTATGTGCCGCCCGGATTTTCAAAATTGAGGCTCCTAAGCTGATTTGAGACCAAAAATATGGGTCTCCTGGAGCAGGACGTTTTTTCGAAAATTGCCGAAAATAAGCCGCGATTTACTTCAAGTTTCCAGTCTCTGTGAGGTGTTTCTAAGAGTATTTGGTAGTATAATGGCTTTGGACAGGACAATTATTAGGGTCTCGTAAGAACTGCAATGGCGTCCTAAAATGGGGATCACTGGACCTGAAAAATCCTGGGCGACACATACCCCTATACCCGCCCAATGTATTTTGTTTTTTTTCACAAACAATGTTGAATACTATACCTTTGTACCCTTATGCTAAATACTGAGCTACAGGTGCCAGTGATATCATAATTGAAAAGTTCCCGTATTGTCTTCTTTTAATATTGGAAGAAACAAACAGCAATTTAAGCGCTTTGTAATTATTTGGAATAGGTAAATTATATTTCGAAAAACCTGAGAGGGAGGAAAACAATCAGTGTGGGTTGGTATTGGAGGAGTGTGCCTCAATGTGCACGACAATTGTACGCATGTGCAATCCATTGTAGCAATTACAATACTTGTGGCCAATGTGCATTACAATGTGCTCAATGTGCAAATTACATTGCATATTATGTGGTGTTTTAAACCACATACCAACACAACTGTCACCATCAATACAGATTGACTTACCCGGTAACTCAGTGGCTTGAAAAGCGTCGCAGACTGCTGAAATAACAATAGATAAAACGGAACTTGCGCACTAAAACAAGAAGAAAGGCTAAACTTGGGAATGATTTTGAATGTCTATCTGCTTTAGGTAATATAAGCCAATCTTTTCTACGAAAAGGAATGAAAATACCTTAGGCGAAAGAAAGAATTTTTAATCACTACTTGCACCATAAATATGTGGAGTCAAACTTTTGCCGCAAAAAACCTTATGCGTCCGAGCCCAATTTTCGGCCTTTTTTAGTATCAGGAAAACAATGGCAAAAAATGGCTAAAAGGTACGTCCAGATACAGTAAAAAAATTTTCCGCGCAGCGCTTTACAACCTAATACTAAAAAAGAAGCGTACACATATGTTTTTGCATATGTATTTGAGACAAACTTTTTTCTTTGGTTTTAGTGATGTTTGTTCCTTTAAGTAAAACAGGTACCTACCTCCCCCTTTATATTCCTTTAACATTGCTTTTAAAAAGGTGGCGATGCCGGTGTGAAAGCAGATCTAGTCCGGTAGGAGCCATAGTCCGGGGCTCCATAGACGATAACGGAATACAGCTGAAACTAATGCCTGCTTAAAGAGTCCCATTGTCCCGGACTATGAGTAGCCGGACAATGGTTACTTCTAACAACCGGAATTTTTCCTTTTGGTTGGGGATTAATGGAATAGTGCAAAATGTAGCATTGAACGTATTGTTTGTTTTTGTGGTTATTTGTTTATTGGTTTGTTTGTTTTTTTGTGTTTGCTGGTTTGTTTGGTTTTGCTTTTTTGTCTGGAGACGTGGGTCGAACGGCTCAACTCTAAGTGTTCTTTTAATTTCACAACCTCAATTTCTACCATCACCTTAGGTGAAAATTACCTTTTTCTTCTGAACTCAAACTCGAATGGGTAATTGAATTGACTGCTAATCTCCTCAAATGATAATGACGTCTCCTCACGTTTTTCGTTTTTCAATGGCTTACTGCATTTTGGCGAAACTTAACGAAACGAAACAGAACGCCCATTGGGAGGTTACACGCTTGTTATTCCGTTATGCACGTTTGCATGCATGACGGCATAAATCGTGTATCCATGGCCGTCTCGTTTCGCAAACACAGTAATCCGTTTTTCAATGGCCCCTCCTCCAACAAGATCACACCTCTCTCTTACTCAACTGAAGGAAACAGAACACTTCCATGGATGCCTTTTAATCTCTGGCCAGTGGCAACACCAAGTTAGGGGGAAAGCCAAAATGTACAGAAAATTCCAACTTTTAAGAAACATAATTGCACGATTTTGTTTACATTTGGCCCCTTGGAGATTCAATGTTTCCATTCCGAAAAGGTATAATAGCCCAACCGTCCCATAACCTACCTATATCCCCATGTACGCATATCATTCAAAGGATTAGCATCAAAAATTCCTAGCTTCCAATTTGGAACCCATTCGGATTGAGTCCACTTCAATGCTGCGGACGACAACGACGAGAAGATTTCCAACCCCTTTGGCTTAATAAGTCCAAGATTAATAAAAATGAAAACACTATCAACAAGCACAGAAATAATTTTACACTGATAACAATAGCAAACCAAGTGGTAAATATCTCTAACTGGATAAAGAGTACTATAGCAAACAACCTGTGTCATCCTGTAAAAATGTCAATAGCAACACACCTTGAGAGGATTCCTGTATAGGTCCAACGTGTACAAGCTCTGATCTGATCCGTTGAAGACCCCGTCCATCATCATGATAATACTCTTCTCTGAACTCAAATAACGACACACGAATGTGCTTTCAGTAAGGCAGTAAGTGGCGCAATCTTCAGCCCGTCATTCCAGGGTCTTTGTGATATTCTTGTTGAACTTCGATATAAATGTCCACAGACGACGCGTAAACTTAGAAGGGCATCAGATTTACCTAAAAGTTTAAACAAAAGTTTAACCTCAATGATATTCAATTGCATATCCCATGAATCTATTTCATTTACAGCATTTTTAACACAATATGTTTGTTTGTGTAGAAAATAGAGGACGTCAAAGGAGTGGTCTTCAAAATCCGAAAAATACTCAACATCTTAAATGCAATTTGAATGATAAACATTACTAGAATCTTATCCCATGTCCATGACAAAGAGCAAAAGTCAAACGTATGATTAAAAGCATATTTAGCAAGGTAATCACGTGACTTCTTTCTTGCAATTTATGATGTCCAACAGTGATTGACGCTGGTTTCTTGCCCCGGAGGCATCCGTCAAATAGTGTACCCCATTCAGGAGAAACTCCATTCGTTGTTTCTATTAAGTTGTGTGGATAGATTTAATGTATCAGAGGTTCATGAATTCCTTTCATTACCGATTCATGTCAGAATTCTAGTCTTGGTCACAGTCCAATGTCATGTTGACTATTCTGCACATGCTCTGCAATGGCCTATTTGTGTGTTTTCCAATCTTGAGTCGCCTTCTAGTGTTTATATCGGTTCGCATTCTTTAACACTCTCCCCTGTTTCACCACTTGTCCCACATGTTCGACAAGGAATAGAGTAGATAAACTAGTTGTTTGTCGTATGTAGCGGTAGTTTTTGAATAACATTCGTACATTGTTCTTCTGGAGAATTTCAGTTTCTGGACAGTTTCACAGTGGTGTCCGATAGGTAAGGCAACAAAATGTAACGTTCGGGTTCGATCATTGACAGAGACAGGTACCCTTCGCGAGTTATGGGACAAAAAACTTTTGAAGGTATTTATCAGCTTTCAAAGCTTCGACAGGAACATGTAAGCTCTTTCTTTGAACGTGATTAATCACAAATAACGCGATTCAAAGTTCGTATTGGTCGGTGTGGTTCTTCTTACGAAAGACAGTACTGTTTAAGGGTAATAGGACATGTTTTCTCTAAACCAACATTGAGGAACATGATATGACCATTTGCCACAGCCCTCTTTGCGAATGAATGTGAAGGACATCCTTGCGAATACTGTTGAGGTCGTAAAAAGACGTTAAAGGTCTCGATCAAACAACAGAGAAGAGTTCGTCCACATAACGTTTCATATGCGCGGTGGATTATGGTTTGAGGAAACGTTAGACCATCAGTTTTGCGAGTCACGCCGAGTATAGATTATCTTAAAACATAAGTAATGTTTGTTGTCATAATTATTGTATTCTCATATCGAAACTAGGCCAATTTCAGTGGTGATTTGAAGCGAATTAATATAAATAAACGGTATCGTGCATATAGTAAACTGGGACGTTAATACAGTAGCACGACCTATTTAGTCTAATAAACTATTTGTTCTTTTACTCTAATAAGAACCAGTGGCCTAAGGCTTAATAAATATCAGTCTAATATCTCTTTAGCGTCTGTAAAACCATTGACTATTAACCATTTAAGATCATAATAACACGTTTGTTTTACTCTTCCGGCTTCCCAATACTGAAGAAAGGCAGTATGTACATTGTTGGATTTTAAAATGATACACAATGGCAAGAGAGATATTCGGTATAATGAAATTGACACTTACTGAAAGCAGTCCACAATTTGAAACATTTTTAAAAATATTGTTTTTACATTCTGTAAAATCAGTAAAAACAGCAAGAGTGCAAGGCATTCCTGCCACTAAAAATGGGAGGGTGTTGTCATCCTTGCCAGAATTTACAGTGTTTATAGCCTGTCCTTGACACAAAAAGCATTCAGACACTGTACGTTATACTCGGCTTGCAGTAAGATATTAATCGTATTGATATGACAAAAGGCGGATAGCCGATTAGCACATATACTTTATCAATGTGATGTGAGCCTGAAATGACTGCATGTTTTTCAATTTTAATAAAATGCTGGTAGTCAGGTTCCAGCATCCTTTGCTGTCCGTGGCAGAGAAGTGAAGCGTTACAAGGAAAATAATATAGATACTCAGCCCTTTGTAACAAAAACGTAACCCCAAATTGTTTTCAAATTTATGCAGTGGCTACACAGTGTCATATATTCCATTTACATAGGCCATATACTATACTAACAACATTTTAATATATGCTTCCCACCCCCTGAAAATATATATGATGCCCCCCCCCCCCCTTGCTCCCTAAAAACGGCTGGTTAGCCACTGATTTATGAAGTGATTTCAATAAGGGTCCATTCCATTACCTCAATATTTCTCCTATGCCACTGTGTAACTGTTTAAGTTTATACAGAGGGATCCTAGGGATAGAAGTCATTCATTTAAAACAAAACATTTTTGTAAATAAAAAAAAAATTAACACATTTTTTCTCCCCCTGAAGAGCACACTCTAAAAAGTACATCAACGCCGGCAACTCTGCGGTATAAAATTAAGGTTTAAAAATTTTTTAATTTTTCTTTTTTTATAATTGATTTGATTATATTCTGTGTCTATAGCCTTTTACACAGTTGTACCTAATAAGTATTGCTATTTTCGTTCATTTGCCAAAGGTGTTCATACTGCGTTTTTCGGGGGGGGGGGGCACAGTAACTGAAATGGAAACGGTGACTGATCATCGACCTGCATTTTTTTTGAATCCAAATTTTTTTTTTTTTAGTCTGGAGTTTTTCAATTTTTTGTCATTCCATTTGGACCAAAATTGGTCACCTTTCCTGTTATATAAGTGTCTCTCTGCTACAATAACTCTTTGGTATAAATTGCAATATTTAATCTGTTATTAATATAAAATTTTTATTATCAAAATTGTTATTAGACCAACATGCCTATTAGAGTATCAAAGTGATTTTAGACTATATTGTTATTACAACCTAATGGAACTTTACCCAAATTGTTATTAGCTCAAACGTATCAACGAAATGGTTTTTGACATTTGTACTTTTGCCCATTACGAAATACTTTTATACAAAATTTCTATACCCCATGCGGCCATGCCACGTGGATCATGCCACGTGGAGAAAACCATTTCCATTGAAATTTAGGTAATGACTCTCATTGCTTTTTCACCACAGGTCCATTTGTATTCATGGTTTTTTTTGTAAACCTTGAGAGAATGCTTTTATTGATTATAGATCCTAAAGCCAATTGTAAATGTACATGATTAATGGTCACAATCTTCGCTCCTCTTGTGGCTGCTCTACGAGAATACCTGAAGCGCACATCCCTATCAGCTGCTTAGAATGTAATTCCCCCACAACAGCGCGTGTACAGCTACACCACTCTTGAGGGCGTTTTTTAGTTCAATTAATCAGACCAAATTCTCAACATGGAGAAATATTGAGGGCCATTCATTAACAAATATGGTATATTGTTTTAAAGAACTGTTTTTTGGATTGTAATCACATACATTAAATATTATTGTGATGGAAGAAACTTCTGTAGAGTTCAAAGAATTCGCCTCTATTTATCAACAACAAAATGGCACACTCAATCGATCTTGCAGTACCCAATCACTTCCATTTACTTCCTGGACGTAGTCCCAGCAAGAGTTTCATTCCGTTTCGTAATACACCATGGTCTTGTCTTTGTTGTCCGGATTACGCAAAAATTGCGTTCCAAACCTGTTGAAAAATGGTACAAATTGACTATCGCTGTCGAGCTGATGTGTTTACTTCTGGTGTTGTTGCCAGGATTTAACCCATGAGTATGTTATCGAAATAGTGGACCATTATAAAGTATGCCGTGGTCATTTTATTGTAAACGCACCGTAAACTATAGAGAATGTACGGGTAGTGCCTTTAATTGTTATTTATTGTCCATTTATAGGTCGCACTTTAAATATGTAATATGTCCCACCCGGCTCACTGTAACAAATGGTTGTTTCTGGGGTCATATGTACAGACGTTGATTTTGGCAATAGACGTGTCTTCAACAATAAAAATAAAAGAAAATAAACCAATGAGACACGATCTAAGACACATAAACACGTCTCCAGCAAGACTGTCTCAAAAATGGCTTCAAGAGATGCGTCTTCCATTTAGACACAAGTCATGTCTCTATGCAAGACGTGTTCAAATGACACATCTTTTCGCAAGACACAGGTCACGTTTTTAATGCAGCCCCTTTGGTTTTGTACGACGGCGTCTCTTGAACTATTATTGAGACAGATTTAACAAACAGAAAATGAAAAGGTAAAACAAGAAAAAATCAACCCCGAAAACCTACAAATTGCAAAGGAACCAATTGTGAAACGCAATTGACCAACGACGTAATAATCGCCGTTTTGAAGGTCGGACTAATTCATAACACGGTATGAAATGAATGACCATAGGTTGAAGTCGTTGACCATCGACTATTTGGAATTTCCAATTGTGGGTTGCAGGGTGGAAATGGAGTCACAGACGTTTTCTATCGATCGATTTAGTTTAGATAAGGACCTATGCAATAATTCTGGGGTGTGCAAATTTCGCGCAGTGCATTTTCTAGAAAGCCAATATGGCCGCTACCAATCTCAAATTCATTCAATGGCCATAATTTTCTGATCTTATTATCCATCTATTACCATCAAATCGAATATGGCCGCTGGCACGCTCAATTCAATTCCTTCCAATGCCATATTTTATGATCTAATCCATCTATTCACCACAAATCCAATATGGCCACCCCGAAATCCAATATAACCCCGAATCATCCATTGAGACCTAATCTACATCAGTATTTGGTGATAGAGGCATAATTCTAGGCTCTATACCCATTGGAAACTCATATCTGGCATGAGAAGTGGTGTTAACATGCTACTCAATCAAGATGGTCAGGCCAATTATTACTGCCTTTTCAAAACTGCAACCTACAAATTGTCATATATTCATAATAGATGGGGCCGCCCATTTTGGACAATTTTAAGCACGTTGTCAAACAAAATACCAAATACGAGCTTGTGACTGTTCAAAGACATGATCTCATCTTTATTTAAACTTTAATAATCATTTTAAGATGCTATAACTAAATACAATACCGATGTATCGTAATTTTAGGTTTTAAAAAGCTCAAAAGCAACCATATTGCCTCCCATCTCATTTTTGGCTGTTAACGAAACAAAAATTCCAGATAAGGATGTCAAATTGTCCAATACTTTAGATCCCATCCCTTCATTTACCTTTTATAATAATAATTAGTTGATATAACTACATTATAATTAGATAAAATATAGGTTTTAAGTATCTTTAAGCCGGCTGTATAATTGGCTGCCATCTTGAATATAAACATGTCGATTACAGAGAAATGCCAAATAAGGTTTCTAGTGACCAAATACATATATCGTTCCTAGTGTAAAGTCATAAACAAATAATATACACACTAGATACAAGCCTCCTACAAACACACTGCAAAATGTGGAGAACAATTGACATGTCGGGATGCATTCAAATGCATTCTAGATTTGTTAAAATAACACTTACAATTGTGTTCAATGGTAACAGTTTTTGGACACCTTGTAGAAAATGTTGTAAATGTGTTTATGATTAATTCTGCATATCATAAATATTATACCTGGAGGAGTTAAGATCATTTAAATTCCGAGCGCATTATTTGACTATTTCAGGCCATATTGGATTTTTGAGGCATGTAATGACCCAATTACATTATTAACACTTCCTTGTGCTTCAAAATACACACCAAAAAAATTAAAAATATTAAAAAAAAAAAAAAATCGTCTCTAATCAAAAATACTTCGGATTTTTTAGGATTTTGGACATGAATCAGCCATATTGGGATTTTCAAAATGCCACTGCACCAAGTTTTGCACACCCTTCAAAAATTTATTGGTTAGGTCCTAATAAACTAAAATATCGATATAAAAAGTCGGTACTCCATTTCCACCCTTCAGGCTGTGTGCACACAAACTTCCACCCGACTATAAAACCTAAAGCGAGTTGGCAAATGTACAGTTTCGATTTTTGGGGACGAATTTTAACTAAATTATAATTTGAATGGGATGAACATTGTGCGAAATCGACGGGGTAAACCTATATAAAAGGAATAACCGCTATTTTGTTTTGTTTCATATGTGATAACAAATTATGTTGAACGACTCTCAACAGGATAATACTACATAAATTAATAGGAGCTAATTAGGAGACAAAAAGGAAACGGAAAATAATATTTTAAATCCTGTTCAACTGGCAGAGAGCAAAATGTGTCATTCCAAGGTAGGCATTGAAGTCTTAGATTTTACGCGTGATTTATGTCGTGTCCACACGTGTAGTTATTACCCGGGATGAACTAAGTCGATTGAATTAAAAAAACAAATCCAATAATTCCATTCCCCTCACGCCTATGTACCCTATTGTAATCGTCTCCACATGCGGTCGGACATAAGTCACTTATACCGTACCTAAATTGATCGATTTTAGTGTTTGATATAACTTTTGCCGTGTGACGCACATCGGGTTTAACTACTATAAATCGGACCGTTAGATCGATTCGCGTTTGATACGTTTCGACCCCTGGGAGTTTTGGAACCTATTCAATTAAGTCGGAGGGAAAAAAAGATCAAATGTCACGGTGTCCACACCGAGATATCTGGAGGACACTCCCTAGTCATATAATTCACTCACCTGCACCTCCTGCCACTAATACAATTTCATTCATGTATGGAAACGCACAATAGCGTATTTTCAGGTCCTTAATATTACTCACAATAACATGATTAACGAAGTCCCTGCGCCTCATTGAAAAACTTTTTTTTCACCTTCACCTCCGGCAAGAATGGTAATCGGGGTCACATATCAATAAATCGAGTATAACTAGGCCTTAAGTCCGACGATTTAATGCCGAAGAAAGAGCAGGTTAAGTCCGGTCGTAACTTTTATACCGGTATTGTAAAGTCACGTGTGGACATGGCCGAGCGTACGCTCTGCCGGACTTAACTGTGACCAATGTTAACAAAAACAATTAAGCACCTGTTCTACTGACATATTAGAGGTGTGAAGGATTTGACCTACGTGACTTATGTCCGACCGCGCTGTGGAGACGATTACAATAGGGTACAATAGGCTTAGGGAATTAGTTGGTTTTTTTTTTAATTCCCTCGGACTTAGTTAATACCGGTATACTTAATAACTACACTGTGGACAAGACTAATGTCAGTGTTATATTGCATGCGGCATTGATAGGAAAACCCCCCCTCTAATATGAATGGTTCTACTCTAGCTGCAGCATTAATGCCGAATACAGTTTCGATTAACTTAGTCCCGCTTTTACCTATATAAACGATACGGTGGCATTGTTGGAGACCACACATATAGATCCATAAATTCTAAACATTCATCGCGATTGTTGGGCAACAATAGCAGCTCCCATCAACCCAGTGAGAATGTGTCACAAAGCTTGCGTTCTTCTTAGCGTATCCCAAGTCATTGGTAATGGCGTGCGGGGGTGTCAGGATTATTCAAAACCGAGCAAGCTGGTCCGGGGGGGCCGCTGTGTATCCATGATACGAACGCTCCTACATGGTCCACTTTTGAGGCTGGGGGGCTGATTGGGAACAATCAGGGTTTTCACTCTTATTCAAAACTGGCAGCGATGTACAGTACGTTATGACTCTCTGTACCACGGAATCGACGGCTCACGTTCATACGACGGACGGGATGCTTTCATGAGCATTTGCCTTCCAAATTGAACCATGGACTAGAGAGCGGTATGAGTCGCTGGTATCAAACAAACCATCCAGAAATGAGTACCCGAATAGATCCCAGTCAAGTGACCCCAACCGTGAATCGAACCCGGGAGTTTTGCATATTTGCGGGCACAGGCAAGCAACCCTATACCCGCTAGGCCCTCTCCCACAAAGCTTAGCGTGACGATTCCCTTTAATAATTACTATTACTACCCTAACCCCACCTTTGCAAGTTACAATGTTCACACTCCCGGATCACACGGGTTTAACAGCCAAACGGAAGATAACACATGCAGTGCTAGTTACTTCCTAACAATAGTGTGCGGAAACTTGCTTGACTGATTAGAGGAAGATGAAGAGCCTGATATACCAAAGGCATGATAAGGAGTCCGGGAGATATAGTTTTGTAATTTTTAAAATTATGCAACTTGGAATGGGTCATTTGAGTGAGGTAGAGTTGCGTAATATAGCCTAGCCTCTGGGTTTTGGGGAAAATCCTACCGAACCAAATTCCGACCAAACTTGGACTTTAGGTGTAAGAAAATAGTATCCCATTATATAATCATTTGTACATTGCACAAGTCTTAGCAATTTTGAAATTATAGTACCAACTGTAAGAATGCAATTGTAGCACCACTGTAGTTAACTCCTATCACCTGCACCCCGAACACAAGCCTTGCGTGTTGAAATTAATGTAATCTGGATGGGCTTTTCTATACGGTGACGGACATTAAGATATCCCTGTAAAGACATGTTTATGATTCAACAATTTTTGTGTAGTCGATTCCGTAACACTTTTTCCTAAATGTTTAAAAGCTAAATATGCATACGGGTTATATGGCTGGAATTTAGCAATTTGACATCGTGTTTAGGATTAAACACTTATTTATTCAGTAAAAAGATCCAAAGTGTTTGGTGTCTGGATTATGTCAATAGAGCCAAATTCATAGTCCATATGGAAGACTTTAAAGTATTGTGGCCCCACCCATGAATTTGGCATCCTTAACGGAATAACCTGCATGTTGAAGGATGTAGTGGCCGAATAACTGAATTTATCTGGTCCAGATTTGCTGGCCGGATCACATCTTTGCAAAAAAAAGTTTGGGGTAACTCAACACTGATCTAATATACAATGATTGGAACTTGGGCTTGTACTTTGCGCACTGCGCCATATTGGTAATCCAACAAGAGCCCAAGCGGTGGTTATTTACACAGCCGTCATTAGCCACAAAATGTTTTCCCATTGAAATGTGGATAAGCGACATCAGACTAGAGAATCACGCCAATTCAGTGGCATGCTCTAAATCGGAATCGTTGGCAGCCGGGTTACAACTTCTGTTAAACAGTGTCTCTGGAATGCTAATTGTGATTCGGTAATCAATGTCTCGCCGGTTGCCTTCATTATTAATGCTATAAATATAAACATTTATTGGTTTGTTGTAGTCATCCTTGTATTAGAGATCAGTGGGGGAAATGACTTGTTAAACTTTGAGAGACCCCAAGAATCCGATTTTTACCTGTATAATGGTTAATTTACGAATTAATAATATAAGTATATACTCAACCACTTGCCAAAACCTTCAATTAGGAGTCACCTTAACCTGCATTCGGTATGCTTGTGGATTAAACGGGCTGATCCTCATGTCATGCCATAACTACAGCTAAATCCACTCTCTGTGAACTGGCAGCGTCCCGATAATCAAAGCCGTTTTTTCCCACATGCAACCGGAATGAGCTGTGTAGCAAACCCAAATGTTACATTTTTTTAGATCTTGTCTAGTCTATATCACTACTAGTCGTCTTGGCGTGATCCCCCACCAACCGACTCTTAAAATTGTAGCCTCTTTTCCACAATTAAAACTCCTAACTATAAACTCCTAAAACGCCTCAAAAACAAATCAGTTGAAGCTCCTTTCGGTAAAAGTTTTTAATTAAAAATATTGTTTATTAGCTTTCATAATTGTTATTATTAGGTTTTTTTGTTTTGTATATTAAGTTTATTAATTTTCGAATTTCTCTTTCTTTATCTACCGATTATCTAAACTTTATCTAAAATTCTTTACTTTCTCTATCTAAATCTTTTAACCAAACCGTGTTTTCAACATCAGCACGAGAC
This sequence comes from Ophioderma brevispina, assembly GCA_023653785.1. Classification (NCBI taxonomy): domain Eukaryota; kingdom Metazoa; phylum Echinodermata; class Ophiuroidea; order Amphilepidida; family Ophiodermatidae; genus Ophioderma; species Ophioderma brevispina. The sequence continues at coordinate 27,831 of JAMKCH010021013.1, forward strand.
AAATAGAATTTCCTTCTAATTTCTCTAATATTTGGAGGTGGAAAGGTGAATCTTTTTTATTTCAAGGCTATGAAGGCATTAACACCAGTTATCTAATTAGAAACGTTGACGATTGGGCACCAAGATAGCGTTAACGCGCCCTTTTGAAGCTCTGCAAGCCCTGGTTTGATGGCGACATGCGCAGGAGGGCGTTACATGAGCCTTCAAGAATATAGAATTTTGGACCTTGGATTTTCATCACAGCAGTCATGAGACCTGACTGAGCAACTAAGGCGAGGATCAAAAACTGAGAGCAGCTCAGGTAGCAGCTGTCTGAGGAGAATCTTGCGCTTGTCATAATATGCGGTGGGAATGAGTGGCAATTGCAAACTGCCTTCTGTGGTGACCCAATGGTGTGGATGTTGGTAGAGGTGAGCTCACTCTCAGGGAAACCATGATGGAAATACAAGCACGTCTCTCTCTATACAGCAAGCTTCTGACAGAGTGTGGCATCCTGGTCCTCTAAATCCATGATTCGATCAACATTGAATATGCAAGCTCAGCATGATGTGGAGCAACGCCCACTACACTATCCAAACATGGTGCAATCCAGAGACGTGCTATTTCCATCATGTGTATCCCTGAGAGTTAGCTCACCTCTTACCACATCCAACCATTCGGTCATCGCAGGGCAGGTGGCAATTTGCAACTCTTTTCCACCGCATGATTTATGGACAAGCGCCAGATCTCCTCAGCCAGCGCTACCTGACGTGCTCCAGTGTTTTTGACCTCGTCCGTAGGTGCTCAGCAGGTTCTCATGACTTGGCTGGAAAATCCCCCAAGGTCTCAACATTTTCTCTATTCGTCTGAAGGCTCATGTAACGCCCTTCCTGCGCATGTAGCATCAAACCAGGTTCTTGGCAGAGCTTCAAAAGGGCGGTTAATCGCTTTCTTGGTGGCCAACGTCAACGTTACTAATTAGATACTGCTGCTAATCCTTCCATAGCTGACATAAAAAATCCCACCTCCAATATTAGAGAAGATTCTATTTTGTCTCTTGCTTGATGAAAACACGGTAGATAAAGAACTAAAAATATATCCTCAATCTCAAAAATGAGGAACACTAATGCCTATAAAAACGTTTACCGGAGAGACCATATGCTTCAATCGATGTGTTTTTTTATTCGTTTTAATTTTGGAACTCAGAGCTACCTTTTTAAGAGTCGTTTGGTTCACGCCAAGACGACTAGTAGGTGAATATAGACTAGACCCATGATCTAAAAACTGTAACTTTTGGGTTTGCTACACAGCTCATTTCCGTGGTTGCATGGGTGGAAACCTTCTTTGTGATTATCGGGACGCTTGCAGTTCACAGAGAGTTGGTTTCAGCTGTCAGTTATGGCATGACATGACGGATCAGCCCGGTTAACCCAAGCCTACCCGAATCAGGTAAGGCGACTCCCATTATCAGTCTTACATTCACTTATAAGGTCAAATACCTTGATTTTGGGTCAAGTTCTCAAGTCATTTCCCCACGATCTCTATACAATGGATTTACTACAAACAATAATTGTATATTAGGTGAATGAAGTCAACCGGCGGACATCTTGGTCAACCGAACACAATTGCATTCCAGAGACACCTGTTGTAACAGACGTTGTATCCCGGGTTGCCCGCTTTAGAGACATGCCACTGAATGGCTTGATCTTTATTCTGTTATGTCGCTTATCCCACATTTCAAATGGTAACTACATTTTGTGTAAATGACCGGCTGTGGTAAATAACTCACCTGCTTGGGCTCTTTTGGATTACCAACTGGCCGCCATGCGCAATACGAAGCCCAGGTTCCAATCCATTGTATCGAGATCAGTGTTATTTCCCCATAACGTTTTTTTGCCACAGATTGTGATCCGGCAGCAGCTGGACAGATAAATTCATATTCTGCCACTACATCCTTCAACATGCGTTATTCCTTTAAGGCTGCCAAATTCAATAGGGTGGGTGGCACAATACTAAATTCTTTCCATATGGACATGAATCTTGTCTCTACTTTTACATAACCATACCACCAAACACTTTGGTATCTTTTCTACTAATAAAATACGTGTTTAAATTCCTAACACTGATTGTCAAATTGCTAAATTCCAGCCATCAAACCGTATGCATATTAGCTTTTAAACTTTAGGAAAAATGGTTACGAATCGACGACACAACATTGTTGAATTCCATACACACTGTAAACCTTTTCAGGGATGATAATTTCCGTCACTTGGTATTTATAGAGAGCCCATAGATTACATTAAATTCAACACGCAAGCGCTTGTGGGGGTGCATGATAGAGTAACCGAGTGCTACAATTGTGGCATTTCTTACAGTTTGGTAACTATAATTTTCAAAAATTGCTAAGAATTGTTGCAATTTCCAAATATTATAAATGGATTA
>JAMKCH010021014.1:0-21731 GCA_023653785.1 Ophioderma brevispina
CCTGATGAAGAACCTGAACTGACCTGAAAAATACACTCAGAATGTATCTCTTGCAAGTTCACAATTACCGATATACACACAATTACTGATAAGCACAATTACTGATATACGCACAATTACTGATATCACCTAAAGGGTTGTAATAGGCAATCATAGAAGCACTCAAAAAAACCTATTTTAGGAAAACTAACAGTGACACTAATCTGAAATACCTTTCTATATGAGTCAGAAAGTTCTTGTGTGGACCCCTTATGAAAATATTTGTTTTGAAAGCCTTTTTTTAAAAAAATTGGGTATTTTTGAAATTTTTTGAGAATGAAGGTAGTAAAACAAAAATAATTCTTTCACACAGGAGATATGCATACAGTATTGTGCATTAAAGAGCTGACAAAAGTTGACATCATATGGCTTTCTTAGTTGTAAATCAATTGACTTCAATAAAAATAAATGCCCAAATGTCCAATTTATGCTGGTACTCAAATTCATAAAGGCATGATGATTACTCTTTTAGTTGGTATTAATAATGATACCAGTTAATAATCAATATACTTACTTCCTGTGTGAAACAAAATTGCCTTATGATTTTCATACAAAGGGCCATGGTCCGATCGCTAATTAGCCTTGTCCCCAGAACCCAAGATTTTAACGGAAGTGGTCAAAAATTTGGAATCTGAAGAAAGCTACTATCTTTCTCATTTACCCTGTGAAATCTTAGGGCTAAAGGATGTTTGGTTTGGATGTCCTGAATGAAAATGTGCCCATTTTGGTCGATCAATATTAATTTCACAGACTTACTCTATCGGATTACAAAATCACGTTTTAGATCTCACATCAATATGGGTTGAAATATTAGCGCGAAACTTTACAGATGGGGTTTGGGGTTGAAGGTCATTCTATCAAGATGAAAATTTTATATACTTAAATCAGGTCATCCCCCTTTAATTTCCAAATATAACCAATTTAAAATAGGTGTTCAAAATTAATACTTTCACGGAGGTTGATTCACATACAAAAAAAAAAAAAACAACAATGAAGTCCTGCATCATGTTTTTGTTGTCTCAGACTCAGTGGTACTCTGGCTATACTCTGTAAGTTCTCAAGTTCAAGGGTGACTTCCTGAAGTGACTCTGCATTCCTTCTAGCATTTTGATTGTGCCGCCTTTATTCACGTGCGTAAATGTTGCAATTCCGCACACGTTTTTAGGGCAAGAAAACTAGCACACGCAGTGATAACCAAGGTTACCTGAAACTCCCACTCCAAACCCAAATAGAAACTTTCTGGTATGACTCATTAACTTACGGTTCAGGTGTGTACATAGGATTAGACCCCATGTCTGATGTATTGAGTGCTGTGGAATACACGGAATGCCAATCCCGCCAAGAAATCCCTTGACGACAACAGACCTGCTACGGGACGTAATCTGAACCAGTGCAATCTGATTTTAAGAACAGTAATACAAACAATAATTTATGAAATGTTTCTATATGTAGATGTCTTGTAGAACTGGAGTCAGAACCAACTCTTCAGCATGTTTTCATTGTTACAACTGTATTATAAATGTCAAAAGGCATTGCATTTTACAAAAGCCTTTATTAGAAGCATATATGCGATAAAAAATCCCTCTGGAATTCGCTATGTAAGTGTAACGATTGGTGAGAAAATCATGATATACAAGTCACTTCTGGTTTGCTTCTGAGATCAAATATAAAGATGCCCACATTAATCATGGATTCACTTGTGGATTTTCATGAGTAAACGCTTGATTTGGCCCGAGGGCAGGCCGGCGCCGGGCATCGCGAAGCGACCCTCGCCGGCCTGCCCAGTTCAACACTACATTAATTTACATATTTGTACCTTAAATCCTCCACAATCAGCTGAAAGTCACGCTTTTCATGCCATGTTTTGATCTTCTTCACACTTGAGAAAAAGAGCACGATTGATGTATCAGATGGAATGTTCCATTAAAAAATAGGGGTGTGCTTTGTAGTGCACTAACATACAAAAATATTTGAAATATATTTTTGTGTTATTTTATTCAACACATATTCTGAAAAGATTTTTGATTGACAGTCAATTATATCGGGCTACAAATATTTATTTTGAGACAATAATAGCAGTAGCAGGCATGCTCATTGCAGGGCTCATTGTACACACGCCTACCTATTTCTACAGTGATCAGAAATCGATTAATGCAGGGCTATAAACGTTGTTTAGGACCGGCTCTCAACCAATCACAAACGCAGAAATCTCCTCATGATGTGTGAACATTGTATTATTGGTAATGCAGGATTTTACCAGAATAAAATTACACCTGTCAGTCTGTATTTCCACATAAAATTGTGATTTCCACAGTTTTTCCAGTGAAAATGCTACTATAATTTAGAATTTAGCAATCAACTGAATGCAAGTTAAGGTTGGAATGGTTTTGTCCTTGTATTTTTTGTGATTGTGACATATGCAACATATGGCAATTTTCAAACTTACATAACATGGTTTGGAAATGAAAGGATTTGGGTGAAAAAATTGGAGGCATTTATTGGGGGAGTATTTTTCAAAAGAACACAGTAATTTCATCAACTAGCAAGAATTGTATTGTTTTTTTCACACATGAAAAGTAAATATATTTTAATGACATAAGCAAATGATTAATATGGACACACAATATGACACAAAACTAAAGAGCATCAGAAGTCATTATGCTCTACAATCCTACCAAGTTTCAAGTGAATCCATCATTGCATTTCAGCAGTAGAGAGGGTTATTGGTTTTGCACTGTCTGCCCAGTCACCCAGACAGACTGACCACCTGAAATTTTTATTAATATCTTTTTCTGGAAATGGCCAGTGCACACAAGTGTTGAAAAACAACAACATGTATTACTCGCACAGCGCTCTTGCCAGATGGCAGATGAGCGATAGATTTTAATTTACAGGTATTAAGTCCGAGAGGTGTCATCGCTTTCCTAGTGGATAGCATCAGAACGGTATATTTACATAAACAAAATTCACATTGGTTTGAAATTTTAAATTTTGCTCCTCTATCTACCCTGGCTTGTAAGCTCAATTGACAAGAGCGCCATGCTAGTAATACGGAGGTTGCCGGTTCGAATCCGGCCAAGCGCACATATTTTTTTTCAAAACTTGTATGCACTAGCCATTTCCACAAAAAAATTAATAAAAATTCATACTGATCACCTCTTTACAGCTTTCTTGCAGTGGGTAACAATGAAGATGATTTTCCAAACATACTATAAACTTTGAAGAGGTTCATCAGGTTTGTGTAATTCAATTAATAAAAATATTCATTGTAACAAAACCAAGTTTTGACTCACATGATTGACGGTTTCGCCTGTCCTGATCGACAGGCAGCGACATAATTGCAAGAAGAATTAAAGAATCCATCTGGATAAGGAAGAAAGCTTCAAAGATAATGAACAGAGACGAGGGGGCCCATTTTTTAAGTCACGTCTATGATCCTCTTCTAGCTGTTAGTGAGCCCTCTATTGGTGGGATTAAAACCAGTCAAGAAGAAGGATCTACCATCATTCTGAGGATGCCTGTCGATCAGGACAGGCTAAACCGTCAATCATGTGAGTCGAAACTTGGTTTTGTTACAATGAATATTTTTATTAATACTATAAACTTTCCCAAGACAATGTTTTCAGTTTTAACACTTACCTTGCAAGAAGTTGGAAACATCTTCAAGCTGTGGGATATTATCTTCTCTAAATCCACAGTTCTCCACAAGCAGAGGGAACACATGGTTGAACTCACGGCAGGCATGAGTTGGGTAGAGCTCTGTCAGCTTATTGAAAATAGTTCCCCAGGTCTTGATCTCAGGATCTGTGTACTTGACGTGAGGAATTGGTGTTCCACTGGCAAAATAATATCAATTGGATTAAAATTAAATCCTATATGTAAAATAATTTTGTAGATTCAGATGTGGTAAAATTGGTAAGCTTGCTAATTGTTATGATCAAATCTCGATGCTCGCAACAGCATTTAATTCTTTGAGATCTACCAACTTTCTTATAGTAGATCTGATTGGCTCATTACATGATATAACATGATATATCCTCTGAGTAACCAATCAAAATAGACCTTCTATATATCTGTGTGCACCCTTATCTTACAATGTCTCTGATTGGTTATTACATCAACTCTTATGAATACAATTCAAATCGGCCTGTAACACCCAAGAGATGAACTCAAGGAATGTTCTACTGAAATTATTTTCTGTCCAGAATTGGTACAATTACATGTACCCATGGTTGCAGCATAATTACTTTTTCCACCATAAAGTTGGCTACAGCTTCTGATAAATTCCTGGTTTTTTTATGCAGGTCTTCTCAAGAATTTTTAATTCCTACAATAGGTATGATGTCATGAACATCCTCATTTGTGTCAGTAGCCAAAACCTGTTTGCCATGGCAACTAATTAAATGAAAAAGTATGCAGATTCCAAAGTTGCACCGAAAAGCTACTCAAGCCAATGTAACATGACAGACATTCTCTGCATGATTAGTTATAAATGACAAGACAAAGTTGCACTGACAAGCTACTCAAGCCAATACAACATGACAATCTCTGCATTACCGGTTATGGATGACAAGACAAAGTTGCACTGTAAAGCTACTCAAGCCAATGCAACATGACAATCTCTGCATTACCGGTTATGGATGACAAGACAAAGTTGCACTGTAAAGCTACTCAAGCCAATGCAACATGACAATCTCTGCATTACCGGTTATGGATGACAAGACAAAGTTGCACTGTAAAGCTACTCAAGCCAATGCAACATGACAATCTCTGTATGGCAGTTACAGAACACAAGGCATTCTATATCAACAAAAGAAATGGCTGTAACAGCAACCTTGAAACAGGTGTCTTTGTCATTGAAAGGGCTGCTATAGCAACAATTTTGGGGCTATTTATGCAAATGATTTATCAAAAGGTTTATAAACACAATTAGGCTTTTTTTTATTTCAGTTTGAAATTTTGATGCACATGTTTAAGTTGTGGTCTTCCATAAAAGGTGGCAGTTACTTGTGATGTGTTTAACAAAACTTACTGTTTGTAATGGAAAGCAATATCTGCAAATTCCTTGCGCCGAGCTCTGTACACTTCATCTGTAAAACCCTGAAGACAAAATTAAGCCTCGTAAGTTTTCTCATCCACAGCTTACATCAATCTTTAGTTCGAATTGGTCAAGTCTAAATGATATAAAATTTATTTCCAAAACATTTTTTTTCACACTCAGATCCTGTTATAAACACATGGTAGTACTATGGATGTAACAAGTCAAGGTAACAAGTGCTCTACAATTTTAGTGCAAGCAGAATTTGAGCATTTTTGAACAATGCATCAAATGGCTACTAAATAACCTTTGACCTCTAAGCCCTGAACATTTCATATAACCCACTCATTAAGCCCTCCTAGCATATTCGGTGATTGGCCAGCCATTGCAAGAAGCACTTTAAGCATTTTTCAGTAATGACATCAATTGACCCCCAGATGACCTTGACTTCTTATTACACCCAATATGACCCACCCCTCATGGATCATTCAGAGCAACACCCATGTGTCCTCATCAATTGGTCATCCCCACCAACTTAGAGGAAAATTTGTCTAAGACTAAAAGAAGTGTTTAAAACATTTGAGAAACCACAACACTAGAACAGATTTATGCATATCCCCATTATATGGCGGGTCCTTTGAAAAAGTGTTACAAATTAGCCTAAGTGTAAACATAATGGGTCAAGTTCATACTTGGTATGTTTATGTATTGTTACAAGGCCATAACACAAAAATGGAAGTACATACGACCTTATACACTCAAGCACTAAAAATGTCAACTAAAAGTATCAATGGTGCATGCAGCCCTAATGTCTTCCTGATGAAAATCAGATGACCTAAAAATTCAAACATAAAACTTACTGGGTGATCAGAATCTAACTCTGCTCCATAGCTGAGGATGTTGTTGGCAAACTCATCAATGTCCTTCATCTTCCTTGGAAACCATGGTGCTGATGATACAAAACAGGCCAGGTGATGCCAAGAAGTGATAAATGGTAAAGCATGAAAACTTATGAAATGGATATGGGTGTAAAGAGGCATTTGAACTTGGAGTGATTGAAACAAGACTTGCCAAAAGGTATCTTTGGGTGACAAGCTGTATTTTGATGGCATTTGAGGCTATATAGGTATCATTTACAGAATACATTGCATGGCTTGGGAAAACTAAACAATCTTCATACAGAATTAATATAAGAATTTTGCCAATTTTTTCTTTGGAAAAAAATTGTACCAATTATTGTTATTAGCCTGGGTATATCAGCAATTGTAAGGCTAAACTTTTGAGAGAGGTCAATAGCGAGTCTAAAAAAGGTCTCAACACATTTAAGATCAAATCGGTCAAAATAGAACCTTGCCAATTTGACTAGTAATTACTATTTTTGGATGAATGTATTCTTGTCAGGAATTTCACAGGTAAAATGCAAACATTGGACAAGATATTCCTATTTGGATATTTTTTTGTGATTCAGTGAATACACTTGTAAATGCATATTATTTCAAATACAGAACGCTTGAGATGTTAATGGGGCAAATCATGACAGAAGCATTGAATCCCTCAATGTAATTACAGTCAAAGACTCATAACACGCTCAATGCCATGCAGCAGCAGGGATGGGATGGTTTGTTTTGCATATTTTCATCCCTGGTAAAAATTATTCAATTCCTTTGACATATACTCATATTTATGCAGTTTACAGAAAACTAATAATAGTTAACAACCATTTCTGCTCACTTCAAAATACCTTGAATGTTGACAATGTGAAAACTGCAGCAGAATTAATAATACGCTATTTTATTGATACTTCTGCCATTATTCATTGTACACCCGGTATTCTTTATTGGCAGATTTTGCAAACACATGGCCAGTAATACCACTGCTTTGGTTTTCTATGGACATGCTTAAAGGGGATGGTCTGATTTAAGAATATAAAGTTTTATTTGATTAGAAGAGCCTTCACCCCAAAACCACATCTGTAAAATTGCATGCCGATATTTCAATCCGTTTTGGTGTGAGAGCTAAAAACATGATTTTATCAGCCCATAGAGTACTGTGTAAAATTAATATTGGTCAACCAAAATTGGGCACATTTTCACTAAAAACTTCCAAACCAAACATTCTTTAGCCCTATGATTTCACAGGGTAAATGAGAAAAATAGCTTTCTTCAGATACCAAATCTTTTACCACATCCGGTAAAATCTGGGGTTCTGGGAACGAGGCTGTCAGTGATCGGACCATGGCCCTTTAAAGATAGTAATCTGACAGGTGCCAGATGGAGTAGTGTCATTATATAGCATACAAGGTGGTTAATTCCTGCAAATTAAACTGAGTTTATTATTTCATAAAAATTTGTGCCTACATTCTAAATTGTTTTCAAATTTAGTGAAAGTGTTGTAGGTTAATTGAATATTTTTAATGCCCTTCTTTCCTGGACCCTTCACATTTAGTGAAAGTGTTGTAGGTTAATCTGAATATTTTTAATGCCCTTCTTTCCTGGACCACTCCCCCCCCCCCTATTTTAAGCCAAGGATAATTAAGTTATAGTCTGATTTTTGTATTTGTGTCACTTCAAGCATATTGTCGAGGGGTTAAGCTTGGTTCATTTAGAGATGAAGTGTAGTATCATATCGAAATTTAAAAAGCTAAAGAAATAGTGGTGCAGATATATGATTAAGTGCAAATGTTCTGTTTTTGGACATAAAAGCTTCAAAATTGACACAATCAATTAAAAATAAATTCAAATTCATGATCCCCTTTGGTTGTCCTGACAATTGCAGAAGTTGCAAGAACTTGCTAGATTAAGTGGACTTGCATTTTCTGGCCGTATATCATATTTTGGTGCTTTTGTCACAAAATCCGTGTAATTCAAGTTAATCGACATCATTTTAACTTTAAGAGACTGCGACCATCATTAAGTAGCGCTCTTATTTATGCGCAGACATGCCATACAGTACATGTTTTGTTAATGTACATCAATAGGTTACTAGTCTGGTGTACATCAATAAGTTACTGGTTCACATCAAAGAATGATTAAATGTTATGAATTGCAATCGGTCTTCTGGTGACGCCATCTAAAAATGTTGATTTTTTTTTTGAATTGCAATCGGTCTTCTGGTGACACCATGGCTTCATCCATGCTGCACAAAAGTTGTATTGATTTTCCTGGATAAACATACAACCTCTCAACATGAACAGAATCGTCAAAAACTGTCAATAAAGTGACACAAAAAAAATCACACTACAACATAAAGTTACGATTTTTAGTAATTATTATGTTGTGTTGTTCTTGGCTAAAGAGTATATTATTTATAATTCACACACACAAAAAAGGACTTGATAATATGACTGAATACCCAGGCTACAATATTTCCTTTTTGATTCATTGACCTTTCATAATATTCTGTCATCAATAACACTGATGCACCATGGTCCATTAAAGGCTAGTTTTCTGAACAGCATTGTTAGTTGCAAAAGATAATCATGTTTTTATGTGTAACTGCAGGCATATTGCCACTGCATACGCTATAAATACCATCAATAGTCTCATGTGAACAATTACATGCATGCCAGGGTACCATGCAATAACAGTATGAGGCATATTGTGTTGTGCATTTAGTAATTCATTTTGCGTCTTGTAATTGACTCAACGCCCACTTTAAAAATAACAAAAGTATTGAATTAATGTCAGTCCTCACTTAAGTCTTAAGGCACTATAAGTGATCTACACAAAATCTTTTAAAAAATATAAAATTTGCAAGCATCTTTATATTGAAGAGTATATAATTATGTCAAAAGAATCCTCCTAAGATATTTTTTAAATGGAAAACTGACAAAAAAGAAACAAATTGTAAAAAAAATTAAAAATCTTGATTCTATCACTTGTTGCAGTAAGCCTCCAACACAAGTTAAGAGTTTTATCCTTTTTTGGGTTGCTCAAACTCCTATCACTTGCAGGATATGTCAGGATAGCTATACTTGTTAGAAACAACATGCACAAATCTGATTTTTGATTTTCTAAATTTGCAAATCACTCTCCGCTTGTGCATCAGTTAAGTTATCACACAGCGATTTTAAATACTAATAAAAAAGGCCATATTTTTGTGTGTTTTTCATACGGTACCTTAATTTATATCATTATTTCAAAATATCAATATTCCAACCACCTGTTTTAAATGTAATGTATCCCTTAACATGTAAAGTTCTATCATTAGTGAACAAATTGGGGAAAACATTAACATTAATGTTGGTGAATCATTACATTAAAACAAAATTCATTATATCAATTGTTTAAAACAATCTACCTCTTGGATGCATTTATTCATTATAGAATGTGTTTGAGAATTGATGTTGTAAAACATTGAACAAGTAGTTAAGTTTTACTGTCACCAAGTTTTATAAAGATAAGGGGTTGACCTTGTAAAACTATGCTCATTTAACATTTAAGGTTAAAGGGGCATTTCGTGATCCACAGCCTCGTCCCCCCGACTTAACTAAAAAAAGTTGAGATTTTCATATCATCTGAACTGTTAACATTAGTATTCCATGTGTGCCAAATCTTATGTGCAAATTCCGTCATGTGTAAGAAATCCGAAATGTTGTATTTTCTGTCCGTAAACGGACAGAAATTATAGCACGGTGGCCTATGGGACTGTGGGAAACGAGCATTTGCTCATAACACAAAACCGCAAAGTCAGGACCAGCTGAAAAGTTGTGAATGAGCTTTTCTCAAGGATATCTAGTGAACAATGAATAAAACAGAAGGTGCTGGAATCACGAAGTGCACCTTTAACATTTTCACCACCGAAAATGGGGACTGTCCCACTCACTTTCTCATACACATTTGATGGTCCAGTGTGGGACATTGTCTGCATTTTCTGGCACTTGCATATGCACACACACACACACACACACACATACGCACGTGTTGACAGAGATAATCGCACGAATGCGCGCATGCACACACACACACACGCACACACACAGAAGGCATTTTATAGCACCCATTCTGAGCATGGACAATTATGGTGTATGCTTACTTATGGCAAATTATTTCTCATCTGCATAAGAACTTGACTACTTATACACAGCCATATTCTTACTACTCATGGTGAAACCCAGTACTTTAGCTAGGTACTCTAGGTGAAGTCTAAGCTCTACTCCTTGATCTATTATTGATGCAGGACTTACAAGCTACTGAGTGCACAGAAAGCTGTGTTTTTTAAGAAGAAACCTCTCATTAAGTGTACTCTAATATTGCCTGCCACATGACTGATGACAGGTACAAAATGGAGGCCACCAGTAGTGAATACCTCAGCAGCTACTTGGTAGTACCTTCACAGACAGGTAATCAACACTTTGGGCAATAGAGGGCACCAGACATTCCTCTGTTGTTTATCATATTTTTGTTTTCAAGCTAGATAACAGTGATATTTAAAGTTGAGCATTACCAAACTACTTTTGTGTAAAAATGTTCCCAACCCGGTCCCGTCACTCGCCAATCGTTTGTGTACCCATGCTCGTACAAAGGAATTGAACACCCCCTTTCATATTTTTTGTTGGTTAATACAATCAGTAAAAAACAAAGTTTTTTTTTTTTAATATTTTAAAATTCATGGCAAAAATTACAAAATCCCTGATGAAAATAAAATCGTATTAACATAGAATTTTCTGCAACTACCCTTTTTCAGAATGTCATGAACTTTCCAAAAGAAAAAGTACACCTTTTTTGTAATTTTGCAAAAAAAAACTAATTTGTGAAATATATTGTGGAAAACGGCCTTTATTCACGATTCTATACACAAGCATGGGTACCCTAAAGTTTGGCCAATGACGGGTCCGGGGTTAGTGACCAAAAATGTAAATGGCTCGAATTACTAAAATAATCCCATGCACTGAGAAAGCTCATTGGAGAATACCTGCAAAGGTACTTATTCCCTATGGGTGCACTGTGGTTAAGGTACTGGGTGTGTGCACCTTGCTGGATGAATACCTCCACTTTTATGGGCTGCAAAATATGGTGTGGTATGAGGTACTCCGCGGATACTCCATAGGTACTTTAAAGGTACTCCAATGAAGAACATGGCTGTGTATCATTGAGTACTTTTTTTCAAACTAGATCAAACAGCTGTATTAAACTTACCTTGAAATATTTTTAAGTAAAAGTACTAAATTCTAAAAAAAAAAAATGTCCCTTTAACCAAGGAATAAAAAGATCATTCAAGAGCTAGAAAATTTTAAGCTACATAGAGTTTTACTGAGTTCCATTTTCCCCAAAAATTTCAAAATTATAAATTTTGATTAATTGGAATCAGCATGGAAAATGCATCCAAAAGAGTCCCACCAAGCCTAGTCTTAGGTCAGTGCATATTGAGATGGCTTCTGCAGTCACTGGGAAAGCCATCTCAAAAGCCACTGACTTAAGTGTTATCACCTATACAAATATAGCAGGATTATCCCAGCAGTCAGTTTGGAGTATAATAAGGTGATATCATAAGGTAGACATTCAAGTTCTCTATTGATATCAAAAGTGGCCAGCAAAAATTTCTTTGACATATGTGAGCATGTTCACCAATCTAAATAGAAATTGACAAAAGTGAACAAATGCATTGTTGGCAGATTTTATGCTGAATGTTAATTGGTTTTCAGAACACTATGATCTGTCACTGTCATATGTGACATGACTGTGAGATTTGCTGACCACTTGCTACATAAGATCAACAGAGTAAATGTGCATGTGCATGTACAGTATTTTTGTTACAACACTCTTGCCAATATGGGGATAATTGCTTCATGGTAATGTGAAATTTCCTTGAATTTTTAAATTTCCCAGTTTCCAAGAAAAAAATACCCACAAGCACAACATTTTGACAAGTGTTCAATCACTCACTAAATTTACTAAAAGTTCATGCAAACAAGTCTTTCCAGCTAAAAGTCTATTATGACCTTACCATTTTTCACAGTTTTACAAGTGTCTATAATTCTGTGACTTCAATGTGTGTTTTGCTGTGACATCATGAAGTACATCATTTCATTCATATTCAGGCGCGGATCCAGGGAGGGGCAGAGGGGGCGCGCGCCTCCCAGTAATTCTGCAAATTCTTGCAAAATCAGCCCATTTTGAGCTATTTTGGACCAGTTACAGCCTTTCAGCCCCCGGTAATTTTGACATTTTTCAAATCCTGGATCCGCCATTGATATTAACATAGGTTCATAGTGCAATTCACACTTGTGGTGGACTATACAGGGTTAAACAAGTGATTTTTCATATTCCTTAGGAACCAGCTTGATGCAGCTTGATCTGAGTGTTTTTCACTTTTTTTAAATGAAAATCAGACAAAAATAAGTTGTTGCCAGCCAAAGTGTTTTTTTTTTTTTGTATGGGGAGGGTCAAAATTAGTACATGTAATTATTACATTAATTGCCCATTTCTGAGAAATTGGAAGTCTCAGGTGCTGTGAAAGCATTTCTGTTTTTTTTGGGGGGGGCAGGAAAAACATACACAGACGCACAAAAAACCCAAATAATTATCAAAAGGTAATTTTAAAAAATTGCCATTTTTACCCCACCCTAAAACACTCTCTGGCCATCACCAACTCATCTGTGACTGACTTTCTTTAAAAGATGCTTAAATACACAGAAAAACCAAAACTACATCAATAAGCCAATTCCCTCAGGAATTTGAACTATCAACATTTTATAGCCCATCACTCTGGACCCATCACGACTCACACAAATTTTAATTGGGCCAAAAATAAGTTTGTCTCAAAAGAAATGTGAAAAATGCAAATGCAAAATGCATTTTTTGTTTTTGTTTTTTAGAAAAATACTAATGTGGGATTAAAAAAAAAAATATTGCATTTTTGACCCACTTTTCATTTTTCAGCCGCTTTGTGGCCAAATTTGTTATTCTGAAAATTTTTCAAAAAAAAAATTCAAGTGAGCAAAAATCTAAAAAAACAAAATTGTGCTAAAATACCAATTTTAAACAAAGTGCACTTTGTCTTCTGAGACAAACTTTTTTTCTTGACCTTATACAATAGCCTAAAATTTGGAAAGAGAGACTAACTGAAATTTTGGGATTACTTTTGTGATTGTGAAGTTGAAGTTTGAGGATATTTCACTCATTGGAGAAAGAGAAGATTGATGAACATAAAATCAGCCGTTATGAAAGCTGATATGAATTTTGACTCCTCTTTAAAGTTTAATGGATAAAACAGCCCTTCGGCTTGCCCATGATTGAACTGGCAGGATTATGTCCTAATACTAATATTAAGAATCTATAAATACTTTACTCCACAAATTCCAGAAAATTGTACAAGTAATTTTTTACAAAAAAAATGTTAACAGAGATGTCAACAAGTGTGGCATGCTGCCTAATGTTATCCTTTATGGGAAAACAACCCAGAATGTCAAAAATTGGACATCCCGTCCTGTTTTTAAATAAAGGGCCATGCAAAATATTTCATTTAACACTAATTCCAATATGCAGGTATAAACATTGTAGACTACATACATGTAGATGTTCCTATTTCAAAACCAAACAAAAACACCACTTTGGACCTTTTTCTCAAAAAAGATTGCCTTATGTTGTATAGATAATCCCACATAACTCTTGAAGGGCCATTCAGAGATTGGGTGGGGAAAGCACCCTCGAACAAGACCAGATTTTTGCACATGTACTCATTGCTGACAGGCTACAGACAACTCAAATGAATAAGCCACATGTATATTTTATTATAAAATTTTGTTTAGTTTTTAGTGGTTTTAGTTTTAATTCTCTGGATCCAGACAATTGATACATTGGCCGGATTCTCCAGATTCAGACAATTAACACGTGGGGAACCGAAATATACATAAAATTGAAGTACTATAATCAATTTGAACTTTCAATATAAGATTTATTTTTGTAGTCCTTGTAGAATTAGAGCAAAACAAAAGAGGTTAAGATCACCACTGAGTCTCTGAATGTCCCTTAAGTCAAGATATACCATTTCAAAATCATTTCACCCTTATTGAAAAAATTAATTAAAAAAACAGTTCCATAATGTTCTGGAATCTAGAGAACATATACTTAATACAATTCAACCTAATATAGGACTTACAGTGTGCGGCTGTTAACATTAGTCATGTAGTACAATGCATTGTGTAGTTAACGGTAGCCACCATGTGTGGCCCCAGTTCCAAGCATACGTACGTGATGGTGGTGGTGGGTTCACGCAGTGATCGATGCAAGAGGGCAAAGTTGGAGTGTATAAGATTTGGGGTTGTCATGCAAGCAGAGGGATCAGAGCAGGATGCAGGAATGGTAGAAAGTCGAGTGGGTAGAACATGATGTGAGTACAAAACAAAGAGAATCAAAACAAGCAGGCTGTTAATCATTTGTAACTACAAAAACAGTGTTAAATAAAACAATCATCAGTAATTACTCAAATAAGAAATAAGTGACATTATTTTCCGTATGGCTGTACATACATGTAAATGAGAATGAAAGATGGAGATCTTCTTTATATTTTGTTCACCCTGAAGTATGGAGTGACATTATCACCTTTGTGCAGCTGTAGAGCACTTGCACTGGAGATCAATAGGTTATCTTGGCCAGACCTGTCTTCCAGAACAACCCAAGCATGCAGAGAATACAAACGAGTCACCTGCAGAAAAATCTGCAATATTCAGGTGAACCAGGTGCATATTGTATTCTTCGCATGCTTGGATGATCTGGAGGGTAAACAAAAGTCCATTCAACATGATTTACCTTCTGTGAAAGGGCATTATTTTGAACGTGAATAATGCACACCAGCTTTGTGCGCTTGCGATTGTAGCTGTGACTTACCTTGATGTGCATCATTATGTTACAACTCCCTCAAAACTTTTGTACCTACTATTTGACATTTGACCGGCAATAAATCATCTGACAATTTGACTACAACACACTATGTAATTCAAAGTGCGGGCAGCATCATGTTTGGACTGCAAAGGATGTGATGATGCCTCTGAGGCATTGTATGTCCTCCAGAGCTCTCCAACATCCTGAAATTCTAACTACATAGTGCATTGTGGTCAAATTGTCAGATGATTTGTAACAAATGAAATGTCAAATAGTAGGTACAAGAGTTTTAAGGGAGTTGTAATGTAATGTATTAAACACTGTGTTAAAGATGTGATCACTCCCTACTTCTGGATGGACAAAGAATAGAAGCCAATTGTAACCAATGAAAAGTATTATTTGTTCTTGGGTGGACTAAGATGAGCAACTGAAGGTGTATCCCATGACCTTGGTGGAAAATGCAGTCGATTTAAAAAAAAAATACACCGCGGTCCCCGGACCACGAGTGTCGTCTGCTGCCGCGGTTTGTGAATGGGGCCAAAGGTCACATGAGGCCACGAAGGTCACATGAGGTCACCAACATGTCACCCCACCCGCCCCCTTCTTTCCACCAAATTACATCATCGTAACCCTTACGGAACTCATACGGCATGCAATATATTCAGGGTTAACATTTTGACCAGCCAAAGGTCATTTGAGGTCACCAAGGTCACCAACATGTCACCCCACCCCTTCCTTTCCACCAAGTTACATCATCGTAGCCCTTACGGAACTCATACGGCATGCAATATATTCAGGGTTAACATTTTGACCAGCTAAAGGTCATTTGAGGTCACCAAGGTCACCAACATGTCACCCCACCCCACCCCTTCCTTTCCACCAAGTTACATCATCGTAGCCCTTACGGAACTCATACGGCATGCAATATATTAAGGGTTAACATTTTGACCACAGACACACACACACAGATACACAGACATACGACCAGAGTAATGTGCCTTCTGCAATTCTTGCAGACGACACAAAAAATGGTACTTGTGACATATACGTAATATTTATGTGTCTTAACTTACATGGAGATGGAAATGATCAACAAAATGAAACTAGACTTGTTTTGTTTTTAAAACTGGCAGCAGTCATAATTTTGTTGGCATTTTTTAAAAAGCCAAGAGTTTGTGCCTGTTTTTCATAGAACTGATCACTTTTTGAAAGGCCAGAAAAGTCCATTTCAAGAGGGTAATCATGGAAATGCCTTTGATTTAATCTTATCCCAGAGGGCCAGAGCACATAAATGTGAAAAAGTGTACCTGTCTGGATTTGAACTAGCAACCTCTACAACTGATACTTTAATTGGCTATGCCTCAGGCACGTTAACATCCAGCAGCAGGTAAAACATATAGTATTAACCACTTGACCATGGTGGAGGGTGCAATATTACACCCTGAAGTCGTCTATACCAACATATAGAGTACCTTGTCATGTCAAACAAAATAATGTACAATTTAAAGTAAAGCTTTTTTTTGTCTTTTCACCCAATTTTATGTTTTGAAAACAATAATTTACCTCTAATTTACCCTCCCCTCCCCTTCCTCAATAAAAAAAATAATTTAAAAAAATGTTGTATTCCCTTATGACCTGTCACATGTGGTATAAATTTCAAGCAAAACAAACAAGCAAACTAGTCTGTGGAAGTGATTTTCTATAGATGGTTAATCCCTCTGATTTGGCTGGCACTTTCAAATTAATGTTTGTGTTGTGGTTGAGGTCATATATCATTCTGATGCCAAGTGCTAGGAAAGTGACAAAAGCTATTCAAACTTAAAAGCTGACTCAGAGATTTCAAAATATCATTTTTTGTGTGTATATTAATTAAAAATATTCAACCAGAACTACAGATAGTCACCTAAAATGCTCAATTACAAAAGTTTGAAATGAATCCCTATTTTGTTTTGGATGTGGTAAGCTTTTATGTATAGTATAAAAGTATAGAATACCGTGTAAAACAAAATTTAATGATCCTGAATTTTATTACAAAGATGAGATTTTCTATATGAAGGACATGGACATCCATTTGAGCATAGCCATTTCACACAGTGATTATTATGTGGACTTGCATTATATATATATATATATGCCAAAAACATGATTTGTTAGAAATTCGAGGGTGCCTTCCTCTGGAAATTTCTGAGTTGGACTTTAATACATATAAATTTAATCTAACACTTTAATGTCAGTATGTCTTTGTGGTTTAGAAAGTTGAATTATAGTATGTGCGGAACGAAGGTTCCCTACAGCATGAACTCAGTCAGGTGCATTGAGGTTTTCTTCACACAATTATGTGTACCAGCTGTTCTGGGGAAATATCAATAATTCTAGCCATTTCTCAGCCATTTCACAGAACTAGTCATCATCTAAAGCTTCCCGCTTGCATAGGCGTAAAAAAACGCTTTTAATTGCATTTCTTTTTGAAAGGTTTTCAAGAGCAACTTTTTTTAAACTGGTCAACAAAAAAAGGAAATTTGGCTGCAAAGCAGCCAAAAAAGTAATCTAAAAATCCAATGAAAAGAAAGAATTTCATAGCTTTTGGACTTAAAAAATGCATAGCGCTGGGTCTTGAGCTATAGGAGGCCGAGACAAACACCTTTTTTTGGGGGGGGGGGCAAAGTGCAGTCTTGTTTACTCCATGAAGACAATTAATATACCAATTGTTATTTCCTCTCTCTCTCTGTAAATTAGTAGTTAACTGATATACATGTGTTCAATTATACCATGGGATTGTCATTTTCAAGTCTGCATGCAAAGTCAATGTACAGTCAAATGCATTCATGTACGACTCTCTGAATGCACACACACAAGACTGACCATGTAGTGTGCGCTACTAGGACTTGGATATTCTACATGCTACTATTTGACCAATTAAGTTGATCACAAAGAATGTGACAGTGTACACATGCACAAGTGCATAACCAAACCAAATAAGTGAAAAAAGTGAAATGATGTGCTCTTTTTTGTGATAAGGCATGTAACTCACTTTGGATTAAATAAAACACTACTTTAAAAATAGAATTTTTTCTGATGTTTAACTTGTTAAGGGTAGTTTTTAACTTTTGGTAGCAAAATTAGGTAACAAGGCGGTTCTCGAACCACAAGTCTCGCCTGCTTTCGCGCTTAATTGTAAGACAAAAAGCAGCACACCAGAGTGCAACTGTGCGAGTCCAGGGTGTCCCCAAAAAAGTTGTGCAACCAGATAAACTCCAATTTCTTAACTAGTTTTACTTCCCACTATTTCATTTGACACCACCCTAGGGTCACACATTTTCCATTGTGGAGATATTAATTCTTGGCAAGTTGACAACCCCCCCCCCACGAGCATAAGTCAGAGATGATTAGGAGTAGTAGAGCACCCATGGTTTTTGCATTTATAGTATTCTTTACTCTGCTCTTCATTTGACACCACCCCAAGTGCCACAACATATTTCCATATTGTGGAGATATTAAATGAGAAGTCCTCAACAAGAGCCTAAATAAGATGTTTTTTTTTTTTTTTTAGGAGTAGTGATAGCACCCCCGGGTTTGCATTTGTAGTATTAGTATTCTATACCTCTCCACTCTTGCATTTGACACCACCATAGGGGTAACAACATTTTCCATGTGGAGATATTAATTTTGAAAAAGTCCCCCACATGGCACAAGTACGAGATTACGGATGTTTAGGAATAGCACACCCGGGTTTGCATTATAGTATTCTATACTTCTCACTCTTTCATTTGAAAACACCCATAGAGGTACACAAACATCTTCGTTTGGGAGTTAATCTTGAAATGTCCCCAACATAATCATAACCTCAAGAGATGGTTAGGAGTAGCACCCCCGGGTTTGTTTCTTTGCATTTATAGTATTCTTATTTCCTGCTATTTCATTTGGCACCACCCCCGGGGGGGCGGGCCCAAGGGGCCACAACATTTCCATTGTAGAGATCATTAATCATGAAAAGTCATGCAAAATCACCTTAAGTAATTCACTAAATTTAGTAAAAAATATGAAAATTTATTCAATTTGGCAACACTATTTTGTTGAAAAAATTTCATGTGACCACATTTTAAAATTTTGAGCGCCACTACGGGGTCCAGAAAGTGGTGAATGCACAATTTTGCGTATTTTCACATTTTCCAGAATGTACCAGGCGGCAAACCCAAAGACTGACCAAGTAGAAAAAAAACCATTTCAATGAAAACGTGGGCACTGATCTAGCTAGATATATTGAATGTTAATACCTTTGTTGTGGTGTCTCGTCTCCCCCCCCCCTTTTGATCAGTCTTCTGTTTGTACACCTGTTTTGTACACACCAAATCATATACTGCCAAATAGAAACAGATGCTGACCTAATTTATTGTACGGTAACTCCTGAAATCAAATTCTTTTTGAAGGTGTGTATTTTCACACTGACCATTGACAACCTGAGAAAAATTTGGTTGAAATGTACCAAGCATTTAGCTTGTTGCAATTTTAGAACTCAACGAATGCCCTTTAAGGTGCCCACATGCATTTTGACACAATTATTATTCCACAAAAGATGTTACCACCATATGTATCCTCTTGTAGCGAAGGAAATTTTGCATATCCAATGTCACCATTTACATGCCGATACAGCATTAACCATTTTATTAGAGTCAATGCTCAAACAATGCCCCTTTAATTGCATCCACTTGCACTTGAAACCGATATTGATTCATACAAAAGATGTACGGCGTATAAGTCTCATGTAGCGAAGGAATTTTGCATATCCATGTACCATTCAGTGATACAGCAATTATGCATATTTAATAATTAGATCAATTGTATCCAAAAATGCCCCTTTAATCGGCCCACTTCCTTTGACCCAATTAATGATTCACCAAAAGATGCATGGCAAAGTATTCTTTCATGCAGCAAAGGAATTTTTGCCTTCCGTGTACGGTTTCAGAGATACAGTAATTAGCTCCTGTTGCATGCCTAGCCGCTTGATCACACACAACGACCGCTCCAATTGGAAAAAAGATGCGCACCATGATAGGCTTTCATCCAGTGAAGTAATTTTCCTCCGTATCCAATGTACCGTTTTCAAAATTATAGAAATTACGCTGTTTTTTGCATATTAATTAGCTCATTTGCATACTTATTTTCCCGAAATACGCCCCGAAATCTAATCATTCGAGAACTCTCCACCCGCTCCCTTCCACCAAGTTATCATCATCATACGCTACGACTCAGAAAAGTTGTACACAAGCTTTGCGGGGAAATTTTCGTTAATTATGCCAATTAGATACTTAATTATCATATTTTAATAAACGCCCAAAATCTAATCAGGGGTCGAGAACTCGTGGACCCGCTTCTTTCACCAAGTTACCTCCTCATAACCCTTACGGAACTCAGATAAATCGTACACAAGCCCGTGAACACGGACGTCAGGCAGACAGACCAGCATGACAGACAGACGAGACAGACAGAACAGACAGACAGAAAAGTGATTACAAGTCTCTGCCAACAAAGTTCAGGCGAGACACAAGGGTTCTTTTTTAGGTTTAAAAACATGCTAGAGTTCCAGTGGCAGTAACTTAGCTGTTGAGGGCAAGTAACATTTTTGAGTGAAAGCATCCAGTACCATTCCCCCCACCCGGTTTATTTCTTTTTCTATTTTTTTTTCCAAACATTTAGTGTCATATTTGTGGTGTTGAGAGTAGCAAGTAACAATAATTAAGATCATCGTGGACAACCCAAATACAACTGTAGCGCAATCATCTACCAGTATCACAAGACCTTCTAACAGATATTGTTTAGTCATTATGCATAAATTTAAATAATCTGCCTTCAGGAAATGATTTCCAAATTAAAATACTGTGATTACTTCCTGGTAACGGTATCCTTTTTCACACATGCATAAGTTGGATTTGGGAAAAGTAATATGTACTCATTATCTTAGCTGAAGAAAAGTTTCTTCTAGAATAATACAAACATAGGCTAGTAGCCATAATAATGGAAGGGTATTTACTTGTACTTGTTACCCACCTGAATATATTTCTTATCTTTGTCTTGTTCTAAGGTAAAAAATGTTTAGTAGTCTGGTAAATTTTCCAGTATGGCCAGTTAACTTAAAATAAAAGGTTAGTTTAAAAAGTTAAGGTCCAGTTCTGACAATCAAGGGAACCATATAGACTATGGTTAATATGTTAACAATCCCTTGCATGTATAGTTCTAACATAAATGTGTAAAGTGATTGCATAAAAAGTGCCTGTCACATTTAAGGTGGGTGACCTGATTGACAACCCCCCAACCACTTCCCTGAAATCAAAGAATCAAAATAAAGATCTTGATATCAGAAAAAATTTCAACTTTTTTCCCATTACTCCTCCAGTGAAATTTAGGCTCAGGAAATGTTCAAAATGTTGGTTGACCACTTAATAACACACACCACAGTCCTATGGCCATTTTAATACACCCTTTTGCTTCTACTGTCCACACGGCTGGACCCTTTAACAACTCAAAATTTGTAATCAGATTAGTTTTGGTGATATGCTTGTCGTGTGAGGGTGGGGAAATCATGAAAAATCGACCCATGATCGGGTCACCCACTTTAAATGAAAGAGGAAATTCACACAAAACCAAAGAACACAAAATAATTATTCAAGAATAGGAAAAGGGGGAGGGTAACAACAATCACTACTATTACCCTAAAATAATGGAGAGAAATATATAGTAAATAATATAATATAGCCTGTCACCCTACGCAAAAGAATCAATAAAATTGTGATGCGACACCATTTTTTAAAAACTAGTACAGCCATTTTCCCAAGCAT
>JAMKCH010021015.1:0-22896 GCA_023653785.1 Ophioderma brevispina
TATTGACTTTCGCTGAAGTCTTGTGAAGTGGTGTTGCTAGATAGACGATTTTCATTTTGATCTTGTAACCAAGCATAAATATGACAGCTACATTTAAAATCGCGATTTTAAAATAAGCTTTCATTGGATATAACTTAATATATGCCGCCCGAGCAATGAGTATCACCTTTAAGCATAGAATTGATTTTACTGCTATTGGACTACATGTTTCAATAGAATTTTAATTTCAAAAACTGCAAAATCCCTTAGTTCAATCCAATACCTTGGAAAAAGGTACTAGTACTAGAGGTGACACGGTTGGTTTAAATCTTAAGATAATCAACTCGCCAACTAAATAAAACATGCATATTCTGCATTCTGCAAATGAATTATAGACGGACGGTCAAGCTTTCTCCCAGTAAGTGTAATGGACATTATATACCTTCTAACTTCTGAGACCTTTTGTTTTGAAGAGAGTAGGCATGTGGTGAGTTCACTTGACTGTCCTGAGCTGGACCTGCCCAGTAATGTCTTAAAATCATGTTTGTTTGTCAGAGGTCATTTTCTTCATTTAAAATCTCCAAGTTAGAGTGTTTGAATGTAGTAGCCAATATGGTCCTCTCTGAATGCTTGGCACTTGGACTCTTAAAGGTATGAATGAACTAAGGTGGTTATAAATAATGGGGATATCACACGTCTGGGATCACAAGCACTTTCAAATTAAATGTCAAAGCTAGAAAGTATACTGCATAACAAATGTTGTTTTTGCCAGAAAGTACTCATATGTAAAACTTATGTAGGGGAGGTAAATGCATTGCCTCAAGTCACAAATGCTTCAAGGACAGTGCAATATGGAATGAGTGAGTTGCTTTAATTCGGTTGTGCCATCCAAGATTCCATTGGGTAAATAGAGGTGGTAATATAGCAATTTATCAGAGGGAAATTCATGATGCTACAAAATGCATGCAAAGATTTCGGTTTTGTTTCTGCTTGCAGTTTAAGTAGAAAAACTTTTCAAGATGTCTAATGTCTACAGTAGTAGTATGTTCATTAACACAAAAATTGTTTACCAAGTTTATGCCTCCCAAAGATGCAAGAGCCACAGGTTTCCGTTGCCTACCATGACTTAGTCATAAACTATACAACAAACATCATTGCTGAAAACTGAGTGGCCCCCCAATGTAGCTGTAGCCAATTTTGTTAAAGTGAGTGATACCCGCCAAATACCCAACTCTAAAAAGAAGGTCCCAGAACGTAGAAGGTTCTGAATGTAAATTACACGTACGCGCTTCCTTCGGGCTTGACCTTTTGTAGACCTGAATTGGTGTAATGAACCTATGAGAAGTGAGTTGAGAAGTAGAATCTAAGCTCTGTATCAGATTTTAACTATGAAAATCGAGTAAGATTCGAGATGAATATCGCTATGAATGCAGACGACATGACGGAACGCATGGTCCCCAACGCAGGAAAGGTTCACGGCAGGCTAATTTTGGCGTTGATATGCGTCGTAGGGCAATTAGTCTGTTGCCCTGATATTCGCAGCATTGAGTCTCTCTCAGAAGGGACACCAATGCAAGGTTGGAACAAATTTGGGATATACAGGTACTATAGCTTAGTTCATAACAAAAGGAAGGATTTTACATTAGTGAGCTCTATTAATGGTGTTGCCGAAAATAATAGACCAGTTAACATTCCAAGTCACTTCTTTTGGGTAGAACGTTTCATAAGTATAGGCAAGTCAAAATAGAATGAATTCTGCCTTAACCCAACACTAATTGCACAGAATCAATTCCAAAAAAAGAATTGATTGAGAAGACCTTTAGAAAAAACCAACATATCAAAAGTCTACTAAAATCAAAGGAGTGGTGGAGGAAACATATATGTTAGGGCACGGTAAGGCTTATACAGGGGTCCAACATATGAAATAGTTCAAAAAAGCTCGAAAAGTATGCCAACGGTTCGTTACATTTCCGGGAGGGATAAAAAAAAAGGTATAGTTTGCCATAATCTGCAGTGTGTAGTTCAATAGTTATGAGCCAAATAGGTCAAGGTCACAATGGGGGTAAATTTTCAGCTAATCCGTTCGTTATAAAAAATGGTGTTTTGTAAAAATAGTTCGTCTAATGGTACAGAACCCGAAAAAATATACTGGTTGCACCATGCATCTATAATATTCGTTGCATAATTGGAAAGCAAAATGTGACTGGGGGGCTAGGGTCTATGGGAGGTCACAGTCATAGCTCTGTAATTCTTATTAGAAAGTTCAAACAAATAAAAAGAATATATTTACATTTACTTATCTAGTGGGACCAAATTACAGTTAACAAACCAGGTCAGGATCCACAATCGGCACCATGTCTCATGAATTTTACACCAGGATGACCTTGAACTGGTATGAGCCTATTGTACTAACAATGACAACGCGTAGATAGGGTAAACATACTTTTAAACTTTAGGTGTAGCCCAATAAAGTGGTACATCATTTAAATAAATTCGAACAATTCTAATTTTTACCCCTGTACGTTTCCCCCTTATTTCTACATGTTCCACTAGGTTGATTTTGGTAGACTTTTAATATATATTTTTGGGAATATCAGAGTATTTTAACACCCAAAATTGTTTCTGTTGCAATTTGTGTGGGGTCAAATAATAACAATTATTGGACTAAAGTTCCATGATGCAAGAGGTATTACAATTGATTCCGGTTTCTCCCTTCTTTGTTGCCTGCGAATCCATCCCTACGAATCGTTATGGCCATAGTATTAAAACTCTAACAGATCCAATTACCCAGTGTGTAACATTCAGTCCGACCTATTTCAAGATACCAGCCCGAAATGTGTACAAACAATGCTGTTAACTGGTCTATAGTGCTGGTGTAGAAATACTTTTAGTCCGCCGGACTCCACAGTCTGGCTAACAACGGTAAAGAATAGGGCACTCAATTCATTTGATCTTTACGCAACATAGTTTCATGCTTTGTTCCGTTTATCGTCTATGAATCACGGGACTGTGGTTTCCCAGGGGACTATATATGCTTTACACAGATAACGTGAAGTCATGTTGCGTGAAGTCAAACTGAATCGAGTGCCCTTCTTTTTACCGTTGTAGGTGGCGGGAATATATGGAGTCCGGCGGACTATAAATACTTATTACACCTACTGTTATGCCGGTGTGTGAAAGTAATTATAGTTCGCAGGGAGCCACAAGTCAGGCTCCATAGAAACGGAATAAAAGCGCGAAACTAAGGAGTCAACTAAATCGAGTACGTGCCCTATTCTTTAACGTTGTAGGCGGACTATGAGTACGGAGAGGACCATATTCTACACGGTTGTGGTGTAATATTGAATAGTTCAACGCAATTGACATGTTTGAGGACTTTTAAACACCCGGTACGGTATGTAACATTTCCTGGCTAATTCCAAATTTTCTGGGTCCCCAAGCTGAAATTGAGAGGAAATGTGCCTTTTAATTTAGCATAAATTCAAAATGGCCCTCCATTTTTGATTAACAGGGCTTTGTATTATTTGCTTTATATCGTTAACCCTGCCATTGTATTAAGGATAAATAACATCTAATTTGGTTTGTTTTTTATGTGGCATAATTTTGACAAACAGTCTAAGATATGATGATAATTGAAGGTAACAAATTGGACTGCCACAAATAATGTGTACTTTTCAACAAAAAAATTTCACTTTTCACACCCAATATGGACAATTGTGGCACCACTGATATGGACCATACAAGTGCATATTGGTATTCCTTACATTTTTAGCTTTACAACAATATAGTTTTATAGGTATTCTCAAAAACAATTGAGACCTTACTCTCATTTAAGTGTGAAAACGTGTAAATATTTGGTAGTTTCGAGCCGGTATTGTAACACATTTTGATCCCAAACTCATGGCGCATGACTTATAGCATTAGGTTCATTGTATGGACAGTTAATTTGCATCAAAATTCAAATGGCTGCCATTTTAAATTTATGCAAAATTAATTGTCATATAGCATAATACCTTAACTGATGATCTGACCCTGAAAACATATGTATAGACACAAGAATAAAGTATTTACAAGCCTTAAATCTTGGAGTTATGTACAAAAAATGTTATGTTTAAAATGGGCATTTGAATTTATGACAAATAGGGGACACGTCCCCTAAAAATTAGCTTGGGGGGCCGGAAGATTTGGAATCAGCATAACATTTTTTTTGCATATAGAAAACATGCTTTTCTCAAAAGTTGGCCTGCGACTAGGTTCTGTTTGAGCAATGGAACCAGTCTAAAAACTCGGAATCCACGATAGGGCTGTCTACGCTGACGTCAAGGGGAAGTTATAGGGCGGCCATTTTGGGTGGGGATTGCCATAGGTCGCCGGTGGTAAATTGGCGTAGGAAAAGCTTTGTCCCGACATGAAAGGGGTGCACAGTATTTAGAAAAAATTAATAAAATGCCAACTCAATTTATTTCGGAATATCAGTGACCAATGGCATATAAAACACACCCAAAAAAAGTAACTCCCAACCCCTTGAAATTTGTATGTCAAGTTTAAACGATACATCTTGTTACAATGTGGGATATAATTGAAAGAGGTGGTGTTTAATTTAGCGGATTTGACATTCATTGTGGCGATAGATGGGAGCAGTGTTGAAGTATGACCAATCTGAACCGAACGAACCCACCCCAGGATTTAAAAGTTGTAGTAATTCCTCTTGACCATCATACTGTCACACATTGAACTCAGTGCAATCCTCTCTTATCTGCATGAGAATTCGCCTTCTCTATAGGGCTAATGAAACAGAGTACTGTTGTGTGAACATAGAAACATCCCGTTACATCCGTTACATCTTGGCTGACTGATCGGCGATTAAAGACAAAATGAGGCATTTTCAAAAAAGTCACAAATGTGATAGCATTACTTCGGCGATTCAAACACTTAACTAAAAGTTGAGTCTTCATTAATGTGTGAATCCAACATACTTTTAGCGAACTCTTGACATTAATTTCTGATGGCACTTATTCAGATCGTCTGAATGGTTTGCTCAGTGGTTTGTCGTGCAAATTCTCATCCAAATGTTGTAGCAGATGCAGAGATGCTGCTGCCGCCTTCATTGACCGAACCCAACCCAGGCATTTAAAAAGTTGCAGTAAGCCCTAGTGACAATCATACTGTTACTGAATGAAATCAGTGCAGGGGTTTTTTTTGTTTTTTCCCCTCTTTCTTATAATGCATGACAAATTCTCCTTTCTGATAGGAAAGGCTTTGCTGAAACTTTAATCATGGGTAGTAGGGTCAGTCAAGGGGCCATACTTCAACAATACTCATCAATATCCAACAAATGAGGTGTCAAAAGACGCGTAAGAAAACCGTCCAATTACTATCCCATAACGGATAACGCGATTTATCTGTTTGACACTTGACAGACAAAGTTCAGGGGTGGGGAGTTTACTTTTTGGGGGGTGTTTACTTTAACATCAACATGCTGCTCAAGCGAAACAATGGGGCTAATGATACTCAATAATCGGCCCGGAACACACGTCACATTATTGTACTGGATCCATTGTATGTGCACGAAGTGAACAGATTTCGAATGTTATGTCCTTTGCTGCACCGTGAGTTCTTTCCTGTTCGCGATAAAAGCAATCTTGAGATTCTACTGTGTGTTTATTAACTTTGACATATGATTAATAATTTTTTTTCCAAAAGAAAATGTAAAGGGACAAAATTCATGAAAGAAAAGCCCATGGCAAGGACTGACCTAATTTGTGCATAACTAAATCCACAAGTTCTGTCTTACAACCTATTCTATTCAATTTACAAAGAAAGCCACTGGTATTCAGCGACCTACAGTTTTAAAAATCATGAGCGAGGTGAGTATGTTGCATTGTATGTTCTGAACAGATACAAGAGCTCAATACGGGGAGGTAATAACACATGAGCGATAGCTTGAAATCTTTTCCACAGTGTGTGCAGAACAATGGAACTGTATACCCTGATGAGAAAAAGGATCCGAAGTGTGTTTAGGTTGATTGTTGAAAATAGCTCTAGTGTTCGCTTCAGTTTACGTGGTACATGTTGGTCACTGACATTCTGGAAGTAAAATTGAGTTGACGCGTTTTATCATTTTTCTAAATAATGTGCAATCTTTTCATTGGGGATACAGCTTTCCTGGTTTAATAATATTTTTTAAATTGTAGTGAAGGAAGTAAAAAAAAAAAAAAAACCAGAGTAAGTTATCCCCAGCGTTTTTTTTGTTGTAGCACGGAAAGATGATTAAATCGCAAACTTATCAGGGCCTATAAAGGGTGGCCAAACGCAACGCCCGCAGAAAGCACGTTTGTTTTTCACCTCCGATGAACCAGGGCTGCGATGAACTAAGATTCCGATTTATTAGAAAAGACACCCCGCCAGTGTTGGTGTCGCGGAGTGTTGCGAAACGAGGGCCGATGATTTAGGCTAAGCACTGGCAAGTGAACCGGATGAGTAGACAGTCTATTAAAAGATGCCTTTTATACGTTCTGGGGATGAATTGAGTATCTGCCCACGCTCAATTTGTTGGTTGTTGGCAGAAACTAAATTCTTTCCGTATTGAAGACAGGTACATCCAGGTCAACTAATCTAATAGTTTCCTGCCACAAGCCACTAGTTTTTATGTTTGGCATAAACTATATTTTTAAAAATAGGCTTTTGGGCCACCCTGATTTTCGATTTAAAAACAAAATGGCGGCCAAATATCCAATTTTAGCTAAAAATGCATATTTCCGTCGTAAAATGCGCACAAAAACACAGAACTCCCCCCTTTTAATATACAAATGCACAGATCTTGGCCTTGAAAAAGAAAAAAAAAAATCGATTTTTTTATCCGTAACCAACAAAATTTAAAATGGCCGCCATGAACCCTCTACACAGCTATACATGACCATAAAAGTAATTTTCAGATTATATTCGTAATGTGGAAGATGAACTTTTTGTTGAGCTTCTATCGCAAAATCTACATGGCTATAATTTTGCCTAAAAATTGAGCCGAAAACAAAATCAAAATGGCTGCCAAAATACCAATATTTAATAAAATTTTGGCTTAAAAGGTATATTTCGGTCGTAAAATGCACACAAAACGTGAAATTGTCACTCTTTTAATATACATAGGCATAGGCCATTGCCTCAATAAACTTCACTGTTTGATTACGTGACCCAAAAATTCAAAATGATTCCACAAACGTTAAATACAAATAAGCGTAATTATAAGTTTATTCTTCAGGATATCAATACAATTACATTGCTGAAGTAAAAAAAAATTACTCCAGTGGGATTTAATTTTGAGAAGCGTCCCCAAAATGCTTTTTTATGCTAATGAGTATAAAACGCCATGACCGATTTGAATTTTTTTTCATCAAAATATGCGCAACTGATATTTTAGGCAATTACATAAAATCTTGGGCAAAATAATTTGGCGTTAAAACATGGCGCTCGAAAAACGAAATCCTGGGTCCACATGGACCCCCTCCTATGCACTAAAGTGTTAATGTCATAACACATCGGGAGTTGACTAATATATGGAGGTTCTAACTCAAAAAAATGTTAAATCAGAGTTGGACTTTCTGTTGGTAAGTGTATGGTGCTCCATTGAGATGTGATCAAGTGAAATTCTGCTGTATTTACAATGGGAAGTGGAATTGAGTTAGACCTTATAATTTTTGGGGTACCAAAAATCTCAAAATGGCCAAAAGTGCATGAGTGAGTTAGTGCCTTCTGTGAGTCCGCGCGGAGTCGGACAAAAAAAAAAAAAAAAAAAACACTTTTTAATTTTGTTATGAAGTGAGTCGAAATTGTCCCTTTTTGGTTCTGTCACAAGAGCGATTAACGCAGTTCGTAACAATTTTGTTACAAAGTGCGTTTTTGTTATGAAGTGCGTGCCAACACCCCTCCTATGCACTAAAGTGTTAATGTCATAACACATCGGGGGTTGACTAATATATGGAGGTTCTAACTCAAAAAATGTTAAATCAGAGTTGGACTTTCTGTTGGTAAGTGTATGGTGCTCCATTGAGATGTGATCAAGTGAAATTCTGCTGTATTTACAATGGGAAGTGGAATTGAGTTAGACCTTATAATTTTTGGGGTACCAAAAATCTCAAAATGGCCAAAAGTGCATGAGTGAGTTAGTGCCTTCTGTGAGTCCGCGCGGAGTCGGACCATTAGTATTTGTAATAATGCATGAACAAACAGGGAATCATTTTAGAATAAATATCTTTATATTCTCCAAGACCCAGGAATTGACCATTTACATGCATAAATATGAGTGCTCTTTGAGATTTAGAAATTATATTCAAGATATATAAAGACAATACCAATTGCCTAAAATCAGTTATGTTAGCTTAATGCACCTACATTATGGAATTATGAGACCCAAAGATAATAATATTTTACACAACTTGAGGAAAAACTTTGAAATGTGTTCCATTATTTGATTGTCGTTTTATTTTAATTTGATTATTAGATGGCGGGAACGATGGCAAAATATGGACTTTTGCAATAGGACACGGCGGATCCAACTTAGAGTACCTGTGAGTTACACGTAAAAGCCAAGAATATATCAAAGTATTGTTTGCTTGCTTGCTTGTGTGAAATAAGTTCCCCTAACCTACCTGATACCTTGTTACATATATTAAAGAACTAAGTTTGCATTTCATGATTGTTAAATTCGAAACTAAAAACAATGATTTGTATTTTTGTTAACAAGTATGGGGACATGTATAGACCATTCATATGATTGGCCAGAGTTGGCCGTAAAATGATATGATGGCGCTTTAAATTTCCATATTTAGACTAATTGCAAGGTCAGAGGTCAAGTCGATACTGAAACGGTGTTATACTGTTGTTATGATGTCTCGTAGACGTCAAAGGTCAGAAATACCTTCCAAACACAAATAAATGAGCCTTGTGCACAAGTGATCTAAATTTTATATAATAAAACAGTTTTAATGATCTTCAATTTGATTGGTTCAAGAATTTGGTATGTCCAAAACAAAATTACGATAAAATCACACGCAATATTTAAGATTATAATACTTAAAGTTCAGTATTGTCCAGTGTTGCAAGAAGCGTTGCAGTTCAACGATGATATGTCCTCACAGCGAAGGCTCCAAAATGACAGCGCATAAGTTCACATAAATATCCATGGTATATTCCAATGTGAATCTTCTGAGACTTGAAGGTAATTTTGTCCAGCAGTTCAAGACGACAAGGTTTTCCCTCGACGACACTAATATTCCACAGTAAGAAAATCCAGGTATTTTACCACCATCAGTCTGCCGCAAATGTCCTCATTTAGGACCACAAACTGGAATCCCTATTTGATTCCAAAACTGAAGCTCTTCTGGCTTAAAAGACGACAGCAGACAGTTCATCAGCTATCAAGCTCCGGTGGCATCCAAAGTTATTATAAATCCTGGCACTATGTATAACATAAATCTACCATTATAGTAGATTAAAACTAGCTATAACTATACTATATATAGCTCCAGATTACAACTGCTGGCGGCGAGACTTAACTCAAATCTCCATTATATACTGACTTCACAAAGTTCCCAAGTCTTAAAATAGATATTACCACAGAATCATGCATAAACATAACCTTGCACTAGCTGACCAATTGGAATTCACATAAATTACATCATCTGAATTTCATCACTTCACATATATAACTCTATGGGGGAATCCCCAGATCATGCAATGTTTTGATCTTAAAGCATAAACAAGTTGACTCAGTTACTAAGTTTACATCTTGGGGAATTCCGGATTTCCATTATTGTGCAATCTATCCAACAGGTGCACCTTGCACAAACAACACTAGAGAATTCCCCTTTCTCTTTTTTATAGTAAACAAAGTACTTTTCTCAAATAAAATTGAGAAAATAATATTTTAATCAAAATTTGAGGGTAATATAACACTGTACACTTGTAATGTGTCATGTTCTTTTCTGAGACTGAGTAAAATACGGATACACGCAGAATATGACCTTGAAATATAGCATTTTGTGATTAAAAATATTATTTTATTTCTCTATGTAACTAGAGAGGATTTCTCGCGGAAACAGTTCTTAGCTTGTTTGTATTAATGTGCAACAGATCAACAGAATTCCCCAAAATGCTAAATTTAGAAAATGTGTCAAGTTGGTTATGCTTTGATATCATTCTAGATTACAAAAATAGAGAGTTTCACATGATATCATTAATGTAAGATGATGCAATGCATATGTTATTTGTGTGTGATCCAATTGGCTATTGTTAAGCTATGTTTATGCATGATGAGGTTATAATACCTATTTTTAGGTATTAGGAAATACTAATTGTGAAATATTGTGAATATAAGGAGAACTAGTTTTTAATTGGCCAGTTTTTTAATTTGCCAGTAGCCAGTAGCAATATAGTAGTTATAGTTAGTTATGATCTTCGATAATGGTAGATCTGTGCAGTACATAGTACCAGGAGATTGGAAGCTGAACTGCCTGCTGTCATTTCCAAGCCAAGCCAAAAGAGCTTTGTGGAATCAAAAGGGATTCCAGTTTGTGGTCCTAAAGGTGGACATTTGTGACAGATGGACATTATAGGTGGTAATACTTGCATCATCGTACTGCAGAATATTAGTGTCGTCGAGAGACAAACCCGTCGTCTTAACTACTGGACAAAATTATCTTCAGGACTGAGAAGATTCCATTGGATTACATACTGTGGATTTATATTGCATGCTGTCATTTTGAAATATCGCTGTGAGGACGTGTCATCGTTGAACAGCAGTTTCTCTTAATAAGTGAACTTTAAGACTGTAAAATCTTAACAATTGAAGTATCATTATGACTTATAATTAATTGAAGCAAGTTACCTGATAAAATCCCTTAAATCATTGTTATTATATAAAATTCAGATCACTTGTGCACGAGGCTCATTTGTTTGTGTTTAAAGGGTATTTCTGACCTTGCCGTCCACGAGACGTCATAACAATGGTAAATAGTATAATCGTGAAATCAATAGTCGAAATTTTTAGAAATAAGGGATAGACCCTCCCTTAAGCTGTATTTTTGAAGAGTAGAAAGAGAAATAAAAAGCTCTAATTTAGGAGATACCAATCAAGTCAAATTAACCTTCTATGTGTGACTTTTAATGCATTTTGTTTCATTTTGTACAGAGACGAGACGACCGGAACCATTCGTGGCTTTCACGTGGATATCGTGAATGCAGGTGAGATACTAAAAAAATCAGTGATGCTCATGACATGTATGAGAACATTTCGACATGTATAAGAACATTTCGAAGGGTTTGTTGGAAAAACAAGTGGAATAGAAAAAACAAACAAAAAAACCCCTTAATTTTGGAATTACGTGTTGTCCTAATCGACAATATAGCATGATTGGATTTCCGTTGTGCACGACAGAAAAAAAAACCTAAACCATTCTCTTCATTTAACCATGGACCTAGTAGAAAAGAGGACCCACAACACAAAGCCATTAAATACCTAAACAATTACCCTTCATCTCGACAACAGCCAGGCACTCGATGTCTTTTGTTGTGTATGCACCGCGACGGCCTGTGATCCTATCTCTTTGCAACGATCGATGCAGTAACAGGGTTGTAAAACACGTGTAGTACACTCCGTTTCCATGGTTTATTGAAAGTTGATGCCACCAAAAAAGAGGGAACATTACTTCAGAAAATGCCGAAAAACCGCACAAAGCTCCACTGCAGGAAATAAGCTTGCATTTTGGGTGATATTGTGATCCGTAATTGTTAAACATCTTGTGAAAATGCTCCGACCACTTCCGACAAAATGCAATGTCTGAATTTGTGCCCAAGTGTGCCCATTCATGTAATTTCAGCTCAAAACCCAACAAATTGTAGTAGTTTTAACTTCCGGGTAATAATTAAGGAGTCGGTTAAAGAATTAAGAATTGGTTTTATGAAAATTTCACTTTTTTATTTTTTTTATTTTTTTTATTTTTTTTATTTTTTGTATTTGTTGTTGTGGCTATTTGGAAGCCGAGGGTGGTTGTATCATATGAGTGAGGGTTTACTATGAATTTGGCCCGACCGAAAATACTTTCAACTCGTAGTGGCGCTATTCATGATACTGAGTATTACAACTGAACGATATTGTGTCGGCTTGGATTGCGTGGCGTGCGTTTGTAGGCGATCGCCATGTAATCGAAAGGTCGTTGCATCAATTGCCATTCTTGGCACAAAATTTATTTTATTATTATTTTATTTTAGAGTTAAAGATTGCAATGAAATTTCGGAGTTGGAGAGGAAAGTAGAAAATAGTGTATAGCTGCCTTATGAAATCATTCAACTGGTTATTGTCCTGGACCATCCTTTCGGGCAAGAATCTCACACGTGCTGAGTGATGGGCTTGGCAGCTCTCCTGCTGAGATAGTCCAGGAACTTTAGGTCTGTGTACAGAGAGAAGGTGGAAATAAATAAGCCATAGCTGATTTTTTTTCATGATAGTTTGCTAATGTTGTGAGAAGTAACATATCAAAATTCCCCAAGAGTCCACCTTGTGCCTTTTGAGTAATAAGGGGGTAAAGTTTATACAGGGTTAAACAATTTAAAATGATTCAATTGAGCTGAATCATGGACCATCGTATTCTTCTTGTCACACTGATTAAAAAAATATATGGTTTGCCTAACTTTTGACCTTTAGTTTTCGGAATATAGGCCAAAATTCTTTCAAGGTCATCGTGGGTAAAATTTCAAAAACAGTCCGATACTCAATTAATGCCAAATTACTCGTACATGTTGTACAGTCATATTATTGCAAAAATGCTTATTCACTCCATCTACATCTTTTAAATATTGACCTTATAGGGCAGTGGCTTTTGACCTCCCATAGACCCTATAGGTTATACACCACTAACCTGGCTGCCGTAAGGGTAAACAAATTTCATGATTGACATGGTAGACTGGTATGTTTTCTCAAACTAAGTGGCATTTGGACAGTGAATTTGATTCAATTTAGTCCGCGGTCATCAATTTCACATAGATTTGCAAATTACTAGCTTTGGCGACTATAGAGAATCTTGGGTTGCCGGTCTGACATCGGGCGAGTTTGGTGATTCGTAACTAAAAAAATTTCTGGTCATCATATGTTCAAAATTTGGTTATTTGGTGATTTTAGCTTGTACTTGGGTTGATATTGTTGTATTTCTTCTGTGAGAGTTTTAAATGTGAAAGAAACATGCTCAAAGTTGCCATTTCTCCCATAGACTACTGTGTATAAGTGAGTTAGTGGTGTGTAACCTATAGTTGATAAACGATAAGTCACAGATAGGGCAAACTATACCCTTTTTTAATCCTTATGACATGACCCAAAACATTGGTATACATTTGAAGACAATTTGACCATAATAAAACTTTACCCCTGTACAAACTTTACCCCCCTTATTATTCAATAAGCACAAGGGTGACTCTTGGGGACTTAGGAAACAATCCTGAAAAAATCAGCTATGGCTTATTTATTTCCGGGTGTTTTTCTATTAATCTTGGACTAAGAGGGTGATTATCGCATTACCTTAAGCCGGTAAATGGGATCATGGTGGGATTTAATAACAAAAGGCGGCAACGTGATGGGGTCTTTGAAGCTAGTGTGTTATGGGTCCTCTTATCTCCTATGTCCATGATTTAACCTAAAACTCATATCCCAATGTTAAGTTTCCCTGTATCCATGACTTGTATACATCAAGTTCACTATGGAGATAACATTCTTTCCCGCTTTATCCCTCACTCCCTCGGTGTTTATTTATACATCTGTACAAACCTCTACGGGAAAATGACGTGTATTTTGCAACACCCGTAAAAATACAGGATTGCCTAAAATTGCAAGTTTTGTGTTAAATATATGTAATTTAGGTCTTCTAGAGTAGATATCAACATAAAATTAGTTTTGAAAGTGTTTGCAAGCGTAATGCTCGTTAGAGTTTTCCGTCTTTTTGCCCAATTTGGCGTGTTTTGAAAACAATTTTACTTTTTTTATTATTTTTATTCTTTGCAAATTTCATTTTCTTTTAAATTAAAGGTGCTTGTTCCGATTTTTGTTTATCGTGTTCTCTACTTGAAATGGGAGCCTGACACGTGTACATGCTGACCTCCAATTACCGTGGGAAACAAAACTTGCGGTTTTGATGCTAGACGCGATCATACACAGTGCAACGCCTTATTCACTACTGTGCTAATATTGATGGTTAACCATCAATGGCAGTTTTTTGTCAGTATCTTGGGAAAGAAATGGATTTTGAAGTTGAAATTCAGGAGGACAATGAGAAAAATACGGCCTTTCATCTGATATAAATTTGAACTACTTACCCGGTTCAAATCGGGGGGGGGGGGTGGGGTCCCACAGACTATCATAAGGAGCCCCTTAATTTGGGGAATGATGTCTTATGACCCTTCCCATGTGGTGTATATTTCATGCAAATTCCATCGAGAAAGTGATTTCCGTAGGGGGTTCCATGGACCTCCCCGGGCACTAACGGGAAACTCCGAAAACTCCTTTGTCACTTTTAAAAGTGTTAAGGGGTTTCATATTTATATCCCGCCATAATAATTCTCTCTTCAAACTTGTGGGACAAACTAACCGAGGACATTGTACTCGCACCAACGCTGGAAATCTTTAAAGCATGACTCAACTGCTCAGTAGTTCACCACTTCTGCATTTATGTCATGACCTGTAAGCCAGAGCAAAACCACGGTACTAATGTTGGCGTAACGCAGACTTGAGTGACTGTTTTGCCGACACAACCATGAAGAAGAAAAAGAAGAAAACCAAAATGACATGGGGTTACCGAAGATCTTTTCGAAAAAATCACCCACGAAACCTCATTTTGATTGAAAAAATTAAGTCATGTGACATCTAAGTGCGTTTAGCGCGTTAAACGCACAGTATTACTCCCCGCACTCGGGATTAAAGAATGTTTTAATTTTGCGTAAAACGCTTACAACGCGGGACGTGCGTTATGACCTTTGGCATTTTACCTCCGTAACTGTAGGTAGTACAAACTATACATTTTTTCCTTGTTACAAGACGAACACTTCGGTTAGCTTTTTACAGTAATCTAAGCATTTGTCATTTTTGACCCCTGTATTATGAATTTCCCCCTCCTGGATTCCGCCCACACTTTCACGAGGGGCACCCTGCTAAATTTGTTCATTAACCTTCATAGAAGAAAAATCCACTAAGAAATGATGATCTGCTCTCCACGGTCACAGAATTGCTCCAAAATGACCCAACTAATAGGTCTGGACAATTTAAAGAAAAATACAATACACAAAAATACAATATTATTTTTATTTCCCAATACCCTCAAAATATTGTAATTTTAAGCCTTTTTGTAGTATTATGGTAAACTTTCACGGTAATATTTTACAGTGTATGATCCTATGAATTTATGACTCTAACTAATGTCTCAAAATAATAACATAATTATTTGCTAGATGTAGGGAAAAATGCTACAAAGCGGAGCAAATTCACACAAAATAAAAAAAATCTGGCCGACCCGACCCCCATGATTTTCATTCACAATTAAAACTCTAATCGTATTTTTAGACCTACGGGAAAATTAATGATCGATTTTGGGTGCACGACTAAAAAAAAAGGCCCTCATGGATTAGTAAATTGATTGAAATTAACATTTTTTTCTATTTTAGTTGCGAAATTGCCCAAAAGAACTGTCGCCGTCTTGTCTGGGGATATATACGAAAATTGCTTCGATTCCGAAGCTGGTGAGAGAGCGCGCGGAGGTGTGGGACTGAATGCGAGATGGATGACGCTTGTACATGTAATTATAAGCTGCTTTAGATTTTCAATGCTACGACTGCACCAAGCGTCCTGTGGTTAAGTATAATCTCTCATTGGTCAAATACTGTGCTTTGATTATTGGAACGTTAGGTATAACCCCAAAATTAAATGGGGTCCTTTTATTTTTTAGCTGGTGTATATTTGACCCCGTATTTTTAAGTGTGGGTATAGTCGTGTTTATGCTCCAACCCTGACTTCCACTTCTAAGCCAAGGATGAATTCTATGACAACTTGAAGCCGTAATCAAGGGTTTCCCAAGTGATGAACACCTTCTCCTGGGTGATTTCAATGCTAGAGTGGGTTCTGACCACGAGTTCTGGCCATCTTGCCTTGGAACCTTTGGTGCGTTAGACCATGACATGACCACGTCTTCTTGAACTGTGCTCCTACTATAACCTGTGTGTGACCCACACCTTTTTCAAGACCAAACCTCAGGACAAAGTACCTGTCGTCACCCACGCTCCAAGAACTGGCATCAACTTGAACTCTGAGCTCACAAGGCGAACTTTCATCAATGCCATCAACCTCACTCGGTCTTACCATAGTGCAGACTGTTATACAGATCATGCCTTGGTCTGCTGTAAAATTCGACTGCAACCAAAGAGGTGCACCGCGCTAAACAAGCTGGTAAACCACGCATCAATACCATCACGATCAGCAAACGGACAGAGTTGAGCAATGTGCTGTTTCCATCATGCATCCATGTGCTTGGCTGTCCCCATCAGGTGATACTGCAACAAAAAATGGACTCATCTTCATGAGACCATCAGAGCTCAGCATTCCTGTATCTTTGGAAGAAAATCCAAGCGAACCACGATTGGTTTGAGGCCATTCAGGCTTACTAACTTCAGTCATTGAAGCCAAAAGAGCAGCATTCAGGGAGAATAAGATTCACCTTCCCACACACAGCCTGAGAGTGCTTCAAGCGCTATAAGTGAAGTTCAGCGAGGCAAGGCCGTGTGCCAATGAACTGGCTGGAGCTGAGCGTAAGAAATACAAACCGCTTCTGCAAAGGGCAACAATCAGAGCTATGTAGGATGGAATAAAGAAGGCTTTCGGGCCATCTCAGTGCAAAACAGTGCCCCTCAAGTCATCCAGTGGTGAAGTCAGCACAGACAGAAGTAAGCAGTTGGAGCGCTGGGTGGAACACTTTCTGAGATCTACTCTACAGAAAATGATGTCCAACCTCACCTTGACAAGATCAAGAGGTCGCCTAAATGGCTGCCCTAGAGGCTGTACCTACATGGATTAACTTGACATGGCCATAGACAGTCTATCATCCGGAAAGGCCCCGGTGAATGATGGAATTCCACCAGACTTGATCAAATGCTGTAAAAGCTCTCTGCTTCACCCACTACATGTAGCTCTCTGTCAATGCTGGGATGAAGGAGCTTTACCCAGGACATGCGCGACTCAAGATCATCACCCTCTACAATAACAAAGGTGACCGAAGTGATTGCAACAATTACAGTGGTATTTCCCTCCTTAGTAGTTCGGCAAGGTGTAACATGTAGTTCTCTGTCAATGCTTTAGGAAGAGCTGTACCACAGTACTGCGCGACTCAAAAATCATCACCCTCTACAAGAACAAAGGGAAAGAAGTGGATTTCAAAGCAATTACATGGGGTTTTCCCCTCCTTAAGTATTGTCTGGCAAAGTTTTTGCCCGTGTTTGCGTTAATGCGGTTTCAATTCCTTGCTTAAAGGTGTAATCCTGATCTCAGTTCGATTTCGTGCTGGTCATATCTAACGATCTATATGATCTTTTCTCCATACGGCGCCATCTCCGAGGATAAGTTCAGAGAACAGACAGAAGCCATTGCTTTCATAGACCTAACCAAAGCGCTTTTGACCTGGTTAGCAGGAATGGACTGTTCCAAATCCTCCAGAAGATTGGCTGTCCACAAGGCTTCTAAGCATCATCAGATCTTTCCACACTGACGTGAAAGTCAACAGTACAGTTTGACGGCAGCCTATCAGAGCCTTTGACTTGCAGTGGTTTTAAGGCAATGGATTTTGTTTGGCCCCAACTGCTCTTTTGGGATATTCTTTTCAGTACTTTGTCTGAATCTAGCATTCGGTACATCCACAGAAGGCATCTACATGCAAACCAGGTCTGATGGTCGGCTCTTCAATCCTGCCCGCCTTAGCTAAGACAAAGGTTCGTCAGGTAGTGATTCGTGACATGTTTGTTTGCTAATGCTGCTTGCCATTCTTCACATTCCAGACAGGAACATCAGCTGCTCATAGATCGCTTCTCACAGGCCTGTAGAAGGCGTTCGACTTGTCATCAGTTGAAAAGAATACTAATTCCTTGTCCCAAGATGCCCAAGAACCACCTGTCTCACAATCGACAATTACACACTTGGGTTGTTCAGGACTTTCACGCTATAGGTCCACATCAGTGACAGTCTGTCTGTCGATGCAGAAATCGGCAAACCATTGGTAGCTGCATCTACTCTTGCCCGGCTTAGCAACGTGTGTGGGAAATCCGAAGCTGTCCCATTAAGACGAAGGCAGCAGTTTACAAAGCCTGCATCATGCAGCACATTACTGTATGGTAGTTAGACATGGACCACATACTCTAGGCATGAGAAGAAACTCAACAGCTTCCATCGGCGCTGTATTAGACGCATTCTGCATGGGTGTCACTTGGAAGGAAATGGTGCCAAATTCATAGCTCCTGACTCGAATTGAACTCCCAACCATCTATATCATTTCTTTGACAAAGCAGACTCCGATGGCTGGGCCATATCCGTCGAATGGAGGATGGTCGTCTACCAAAGATACAGTATGCTGAGCTTCCCACTGGCCCAAGAGGAAAGTTGGTCGACCCATGCTCCGCTACAGGATATTTTGTAGAGCCGTGACCTGTTTACCCTAACAATCGACATGTGGGTGCTGGGAGAAACTTGCTGACAATCGTCACCTTTGGCGGAGAACAGTGAAGGCTAACACCTTAAGCTTTGAGAACACCGATCACACCAGTTTGAGAAGCAGCGAGCTAAAACGAAGCTTGCACAATCCTTGGATAGTCAAGTTGTGACATCCCATATATGTCGCACCTGTGGCAGAGACTTGCACGGGTCCTAGGTTGGCCTCTTCAGCCACAGACGTCGCTGTTTA
Source organism: Ophioderma brevispina (assembly GCA_023653785.1). Lineage (NCBI taxonomy): Eukaryota > Metazoa > Echinodermata > Ophiuroidea > Amphilepidida > Ophiodermatidae > Ophioderma > Ophioderma brevispina. The sequence continues at coordinate 18,948 of JAMKCH010021015.1, forward strand.
CCTAACCTGTGACTCAATGTGGGCGCTTTAAATCCATAGTCGCTTGCGACTGACGGAGGCCATTGATATGATATTCGTGCAATAGTCAAAATGTCATCTCATTTGGGTATCCATTTTGAACTGTTCCATTTGCGCATCGTGAAATATTAATAGTCAAGTTTGACTCTTTTTTTAATTTATGTCAAGGCTAATCAAAGCATTAACACATTGAAACAGCATTTGTCTAATTAGTAACGCTACGGATTGGCGCCACCAAGATAGCGATTTCCTCCCGTTTGAACTGCAAGAAGTCCTGGTTGAAGCTACATTACAGTAAGGAAATTCACCGCCTGGGAGAAATGATCTTTCTGTGGGGGCCAAGTTGGACCTTGGGACTTTCACAGCAAGGTCGTGAGACTGACTGAGGCTCCTAAGCCGAGGATCAACTGAAAGCAGCTCATGTACAGCTGTCCTGAGGAGATCTGGTGCTTGTCCAGAAAACATGCGGTGCCAACTGCCCTGCGATGACCAAGTGTTGGATGTGATTAGTTGGTGATTTCACTCTCGGGATCCATATATATTGATAATATGTTTAGCTACCCGTGGACACTCTTATGCATTTCATATTGTCACCACCCTATATAGCTCCCTGATCTCCTGGCACGTATACGGCAATGCTGGCGATGCATTCCATTTATCTGGGATAGGACGTTATCGTATTTTTGTATGTGAGTTCAATACTTCAATCCGGAGGACGGTCTACGTCGGCCAACGCTATAGCCTCGGGTATAGCCTTTCGAACACTAATAAGTGTTTTTCATTTCAAAAGTTTCACACCGTTGCTTGTATTTATACCAGGGGCGCTAACCACCGGTAAACAATTCAAACATGAAGACGGTCTATAGCAAATTGTCCCATCCTTTTGTAATATTTTTACAAGCGCATACCGATAAATCTTCGATAACCCCAAATGACTACCTGACAATTTTGGACAATACTTTTGCGACAAAACTCAGCGATTTAGAAGAGAAAACTTGGATTCGTCGGAATTCTTCCACACCTTCATGGTTGGCTATGACGGACCTGTCTTTGCCAATGTTCTCCTGTTTTCCAGAATTGTTGACGTTGCCAACTGAACTAGTTAAGGAGTGTGCCGACGATCTGGTTCCTCGCATCAATCCTATTTATTAACTATCCCCTGTATTTGTACTGTACCTACTCATTATTTCAAACCTCCATTTCTTTCCAATACTTCAACGTGGTCAATTACAGGAACACTTTTTTTAGATCAGAAGCTTCTGGATTAACCAATCAGGCTGGGGGTCCCACCCCCACCCTAGCGTGGAGACCGTAGTACTGAGTGTCATTGATAACTTGTTGACCATCTGATTAGAGGTTAGTCTCACTTATTTCACTCCTTGACGCAACAGTGCTTGCGTTCGACACGCCTGACCATTCTGTTCTCCTCAGGCGTTTCGAAGTGAGTTTTGTTAGCAAAGAAATGTACTTTCTATATGGTGTTCACCTCAGATGTATCTCATCTTCTCAGTCAGTTATCGTCGCTTGTAATGTCTCCAAATCGCGTCCGCTTTTGTACGGGTTCCCACAGGGCTCGGTACTCGGCGGGTTTTTGTTTTCTCTATATATACAATCGCTCTCTGATTTTATTAATCAGTTCAATTGTTCGTATCACAAGTACGCCGATGATACTCATATTTCATATTCTGGGGGCACTTGAGGATTTGTGTCAACTAAGGGAGCTATTCAAGAATGTATGAGTGATCGTTTCGCGTTGGTGGAGAGTAACAAGCTTAGCTTATACTGTTATATTAGCCTCCATTTTGTTGATTGAAATATTATTTGATTCTCAATTTTATCTGATAAAAGGTTTTCTTATGGAACAAGTGCGGTCACCGCCCTTGGGGATTCGTTGCCGTACTGTTTTGTGGGTGTTGTTGTTTGGGCGGGTAACGCATACTGTGAACTAAAATTGAACCCATCCCCCCTGATCCGTGAGCCAGTGATCCTGTGAATGAGTATGGGTCCGTTCTTTTTACCAAGTATGAACTTAATCGGTCATGCATATGGCGAGAAATGACAAATGTTAGCCTTATAGAGCATCAGCCCAGAAGGTTTTGGTTAGACTCACGATATACCGATATCTTAACACGGGAAAATTCAGAGAAAAATATAACTTTTGCAATATGAAAGTCTCCGGGGACCGCGTTGTTGCGTGAGCCCTCATGAGAGGGGTAAATTCTACTTGGGGATCAAATATTTGAACTGGCCTCGAAATCTACTGAAATATAGCGCAAATTATTGCTTAGGTTTCCAGGATAAAAATCAATTGGGTCACACGCGTGTGGTGCTTTCCTTTCCAATATCTTGGGAAAATAGGCTAAACAGGTCATTTGTTTATTCAAGAAATGTCCACCCGTTGCAATACCCAGATTTGTTTTGTAATTTTTTTTTTTTTTAATGTTTAATGATACTGAATCCAAATATGAAATATTTTGCACTTTCGGCCTCTCCTTGTTGTTATAATGGAAGGGGTAAAAAATTCCCTGCAGCTCTATGGGGACGGGGACTTATACCCCTCCTATGAAAGGTGAACCAATCCTCTGCAAAATAAAAGCTAGTGTGAATCCGTATCATTAAATTGTTTTTTTAATATTTTTACAACGAAATCTTTGTATTACAATTGTTGACCTTTCTTAAATAAAATGACCTTTAGCCCTTTCCCAAATAAGCTTGAAGGAAGCACCACACCAGGTGACCCAATTGACGTTTCACTTCCTGGTAACCCTAAGAATAATTTGAGCTATATTTCAGTAGATTTAGAGCAGTTCAAATATTGGACCCCCATAGTAACTTTAACCCCTCTCCTGGGTCTCCACCAACAACGGGTCTCCGGCAGACTTTCATATTTTAAACGTTATATTTTCTCAGAATTTTCCCATATTCAACTATTGGTATCTCATTCGTCTAAACAAAGACCTTTTGGGCTGACGGTCTATTAGTCGATTTACACCCCAGCACACAGCATACAGCATTATACATGTCGCAATACCAGCCCCCAGCACAGTCAATGGAAAAAGCACTCCCTATGTACTCCCTGCTATGCAAGGCGTACACAAATCAGATTAATATTTGTTTTCAGCAAGAAATTGGAAGGTACCTAGTGGCGGTAACCAGCGGGGCAGTGTGGCAGACTGCCCCCCCGGACAACTAACATGGGGACGGAGAAGGAGTAAAATGGGACGAAAAGACGGGAGAGAGGGAGAAAGAGAAGGAAAGGGAAGGAAAGGGAAAAGATAGACTGGGAAGGAAGAATTGTGATCCCGTGAAATGGACGGAGAAAGTAAATAAATTAGATCACCCCCCTAGTGAAAAAATATGGGTCTACCGGCGAGCGTGTCCGGCGAAAGAAATTTTGGGGAACATTCTATGAGTCTTGCCCACCGGAGGCTCAGGTCTGGTTACGCGCCTGGCAGGTTACAACTTGAAATCATTGCAGGGGTAGATTTGAAATCGCAAGTGTACCGATAACAACATTGCAATGAATGCCAAGGTGTTGGGAGTAGGCCTAAAGGTACATATACAGTATTTTTTTTTACAGATTCCAGGTAATTCTCGCCCCCATGGATATTGAACCCTTCCAGATGCAAAGGCAGCCATTTTGAGAAACTTGGTTGCTTGTTGTGTGTTTTTATAATATCTGCCGAATGTTGTTTTTACAACTAAATTTCTCTGAATTAGGTGGTATTTGGTGTTGAGTGAATTATTAATTTATTAAAACGTATCCTATATGCCTATATTTTGTTTTTGAATAAAAATGTCAATATTCAGTACAAATAAGTGATTTGAGAAGGTTTGGAGTGATTTCTATGTCAAGTTTCGAAACCCAATTTTGTAAATAAATAAATCATGCTCCTATTGAATGTACAAGTTACCTTTCATAAATGTCAAA
>JAMKCH010021016.1:0-21017 GCA_023653785.1 Ophioderma brevispina
TTGTTGCCCCCAATTTTTCTTTACCGTCGCCTCTAAAATCTGTAGTGCCGATTCTGGGGGCCGGAGGGGGGAGGAGAAACGTGGGAACGAGACTCGGCGTTGACAAACAGTTATAATATAATAGCAATGCATTAAGCGACTGATTATTCATATATCATACACCACAACCTTAAAAACAACAGCTTTAAGACATGCGGCAAACTTCATGACAAGCGGACTTGTGTCATTTGGGGGTGGGGCAGCATGACAAAGGCAGTTGGAGGGGGGGGGGTGCATCGCACCCCGCAACTGAAATGGCTTGTTTTCAATAACAATCATCTTAATGTTTTGTCATTCATGACGAGACTAAACATCAATTAAGTTAATAAACAAAGTTGAAACAGTCATTTCAACATTACATCTTTTCAAGAAAAATGTAATAAAAAATTACTGCTTCACTTGATGAATGTTAACGGTAAAGCTTAAAACCGCATTGTTGGCTTGTATCAGATTTTGTTTAATTGCTTGCCTATGCGTTAAAGGCTGACTCAGAAGATTGCGCCTCTGTGGAGGGCTCCCTCAATTTTCAAACAAATTGTGGTTTTTTTGGGCATATACATAATAGCTATGTCCATATAATAATCGCTGTGGTGAAATAACTAATCTCAAATCGAGTCTTTCATATAAAAAGTCACAACTTTTGTTTTAAAATCCGAAGCCGGAAATGTTGTTATAACCAGTAATGCCTATGCACGTGGTTTATAACCGTGTGTCCCAAAAAAACGCACCACACTTGTTGATAGGCGCCATAAGTTTTGAACTAAAGCAGGTGGACTACTTAATCTTTGTTTAAGGTAATATGGACTGTTAGCTATATTCCTGAAAAGTTCAGAAAGTTAACAGTAACGTTTAAGATGTGACCCCAACAATAAGTAGCCCGCAGAACCCATTTTACAAAAATGAAAGGAGTGGTTAACCACAATATCTGGTCAATGAAAAACATAAGGGCAAATACAAATTGATTCCAGAACACATTTAGCTTGCCCGAATTTTCTTGCAGAACGACTTCTACTGGGTCAAATGACTGCATTTACATATTATTATTTTAACCGATAATAACAAACATTAATTTCTTGTTGACAAAATATGTTTCAATAAAGATATATACTATGACTAGGTCATAATAACTCCCACAGTTACATAAAATGATCAAAGGCACTGGGCTTCAACTTGCCTTGTTTACTGAAAATAATGTTCATTCTTCAACTTTATGAAGGTAAAACCCGATGTTTGTTCAACACAAACTCAATAACAATATCGTATATTCATTCTGTCATTAAATTTGGGTTAAGATAACCCTTTGTTTGCCGATGATGAATGATTAGCTCTAAGCCAATGAGTCTTATTTGGACAACACGAAGATTTTGTTGAGAATACATTCCTAATTCGATCTTTTAAGTGTGTTAAATACATTTGTTAGCTGTTATTACCAATGGAAATATTCATAGTGTTAATATTTGTGCAGCACCAGTCTTTAAAAAAGGTGAAAATGGTGGGTTCTTGGCGCAAAACGTACAGTGCCGTAGGTTGTAGTTGATATCGCCACAATTTGGTTTAAAGGTCCTGCCAGGTTACTTGAGTTTTTCTGGAGTTATATTTTAAAATATTGACTCTACCTTTGTGACTTTTTAGTGGTATTAGCTACCAGTCCCCATCTTACCTTACAACAAAGGATAAGGTTAGTTCACGTGCTTTTGTTCAAACGTCTGGCGGCCTGCCACCAAAGTGTTTGCGGTTTTTTTGGGACACACGGTAACTGTACATAAATGTGTACTGCATGAACACGAAAAATCCGATTCATCATCTAACTTTGGAATTGAGTCAATTTCAGGTGAGTATCGGGTAGTTTCTAGTGGGACTGTTTTAATTACTACGCAAAAAATATATATGTTCGATACTGGGAATCAACTTTCAATGTTTAAGCTTATTTAAAGTTTCACCCTGCAATTAATAAAGAAAGGATTAGACTCGTTGTCGGTTAACATGGACAATTGGGTTTACTTTCTGCAGAGTGGCTCACTTTCCGAAAACACATTTTGGCAAAAAATAGTGTGTGTTTATACCTAATGTGTTTGTTTTTTTCAAGCAACGACTTTTGGTGGCAGAGCCAAACGTTCTTTTCTTCAAAACCCCACTTTACTAGTTTTCTAAACATCCATTAAAATGTGAAGTTATGCCACGAAATATCCTCGAATTTAGGGGCGACTTATTTTGGGGAACCTCTTATAAGTCAAATTTTCCAATGTCTAAGTTTAGCGTATCACTAGATTCAGAACTGTTTTAACGGGGAAGATCGGCGTGACAGGATAACTTGCAAATTTGTGTTTTTTATTTAGAGATTTAGCCGAAATCTAAGCTGTCGTTTGCTTCAAGTTTGAGTAAAGTCAAGAGTAGTTTGGTTCCAAGTTAACGAAAGTTTTAGACCAACAATGTCACGGAAAGGGTCGTATTTCTTTTTGTATTCCTGATTTTCAACATCTTATAAGCGTATCAACCTTTAACGGTTAGTGTCACCCGGTCAAGATTCATTTTTATAATGATTTCTCTTCTCCCCCACATGATACAAGTCACAAAACCTATGATTACCCTTGGGGGGGGGGCACGAACTTGAAAAGTGATGGGGATGCGTAAAACGTATCTCTCAAAGTTGGAGGCTAATCCGGTACTGATTTCTTGAAAACAAAGGGGGTCATTGGGTATCAACGCTGTGAAAAAAGCGTCATTCAGTACTACTATAAAAAAACAAACTTTTTAAAAGGAGTTCATTGGTACTGCTAAAATTTGGATTCTTTGGATCAATGGCCCATGTTCTGTGCTACAAAAACTTTAAGTTTTTGCAAAAGGATAACAAGTAATGGACAGTAAATATCATAATCAAAACAGTTTACGATAAATTGGTGCAGAGTAGAGTTGTGGATCACTTTCGGTGCCACCCGCATCATAATGATTAGATGGCGTGAGTACTAATGAACTTCTTTCTCATGTTGGTTGCCAATTTGCTAGGGTATTGTACGTAAAAAAGAGGGCATTGGATACTAAATTATCACCATTTGTTGTTTCTTGGTTCATGGTTAATTTTTCATTTCGCTCCCCCCCAGAAACTGATACAGTCTCAAAGCTACTTTGGTTTTTCTACTCAGAGTTTCCCGATGAGGCGCACTCAATGTTGCACATAAACGTGTTTTTTGCATGTACATACTGCCTGTCCATATACAATAACTACAAACTCCAATCGAAGGCCTTCAATGTAAAAATCACAACTTTATTATAAAATCCGGATCCGGATTTTTGTTATCCACAGTAGATGACACTGTTATACTGCATGTTTACTGCAAACGGAAAATCCGATTCATCTCTAACTTGGAATTGGACATTTTAGGTGACTATCTTTAGTTCTAGATGACTTTTTTAATTTCTACTCAAAATAATATATTTCGAAATCTCTGAGTCAGCCTTAATTAATTTTATGAGGGAGAAGGTGTCAAAAGGTACAAAGGCATCATAGTAATTTTGATGGGGGTAAATTCGTCTCATCACCTCTGCACTCAATAAGTCCTATTTCCTTCTGACGTTGATTGCTTATATGAACGCTGTTCATTTTAATGAGAATCCGTGGACAGAGCGCAAACCGACGACTTGCAGCTCGGGTCTATACCCTAACCGATTATATTTTGCACAAATTAAAGGTATTAAATAGGTTTTCCGCTGATACACTATGTTGGATTATCATGTTTCTTAAGGTCCATGGACAAAGCTTAAACATACTTATAATACCCCAAAAAATGTTATCATTCATAGTATGTATTGTATCAATGTAAAATCTGCATGAGGCATTAATTGAGAAACCGTACATTTGATAAAAATCGGGCATAAGATCAGGTGTTTTTGGACAAATTTCAAAGTAGAAATTCCAAATGAAAGTGATTATCCGCGCTGGCAAGCGTGACCCGGAAGTGACGTTCCGAGTAAAAAATACGCGATACGCGATACGCGTCATGCTGTCTCTTGGACCGGACGTGCGCGTGGCCCAGTTTTCTTGCATACTACACAGTAAGTGACTTCTCGCGTATATGTCGTACGTGTTGTATCATAATTGCCCTCATTTTCTTGAATGGTGCCTTAAAATTTACGATAATGTGCTGTTTGTCGCGGTGCACCAGCGGCGACCCGTACCGACAAGAAGAATCAGAACAAACGCTTTATTCAGTTCCCAGACAAAGAAACCGAAATGAGAGATATACTCTGTCCCAGGTTTTTTTTCTCTTTTTCGCGGGGTTTTTGCCTCAATGACGCGTGTCCCATCCGTGTGTTCCTCGCCCGGACGCTCTGTACACGGCGATCGACGCAGTTCCCCATGGTTGGTTAATTTGCTGTCAGCTGTTGTAGCTTGTTGGCCGGGGGCGGGGCTTATGTCAAGATTTGCGCTGTACTATACAATAACTATGCTGCTGTACCGTACAAATGTACAGCAGTGACACGTCACATTTTTAGCATGAGTGATTGACCTTTCCCCAAAACCGAGTTTGACAGGGCTGTTTGGTTGACATTGACTACCGACTACAGCATTCATCAACAATTTTACCCATAAAATTGGGCTTGCATTATCATCGGACATCACTGCTTCTACCTACAAAAGTTACTGTTTGTCACTGGTACCCAACAATTGCATTTCAAAAGCCATAACGTTGGATAAGATAAAGATTGGTGTACTCACCGTGATTTCCACGTGCTGGAAATGTGTGGAAACAACCATGATCCAGCGACGAATGAAGCAGGAAATTTACTGTTCTGTAAACTCCACGCTGGGAATTCAGGAATATCCTTTCCATGGCACATCATCACTAGTTTTCATCCGAGGAAACTCTGCATTTAATCCATATTAGTTCATCCTCATCACCAGAGTCAATTCTGAACTCCTTCAGATTCAGAGTCTGACTCGGAGTCAGAATATGGGTAGAAACGAAAACTTGCCAGTTCTTCATCGGATAAGACAAGAGTCGATTTTTACCTCTTCTGCAAATATAAACTCCTCCCGTTTTACGAACTGTTCCAATAGCGTGACCAGTTTTGCTTTGTTACAAAAATTTTGTAGTTTTCTTCTTCGAAGAGTGATTTTACATGTGTTAAATTAAATGACTGATTGCTGCGAGCAATCCACCTTTTAATTGAGCCCATATCAATTCACTTGCGTTGACTCACAGTGATAAGGTGGTACTCTCAAAACTGTATGTCCGTGGCGTCGCGCGAGGTCATCATTTACATAAGAACTTGGGAATCTTGTGTGATGTGGCTTGATTAAACAATTCATGAAGCTGCGCTTTGATCATGTCCTCTGAGATCAATGTTATGTCTCTCCAGCCAATCCTGCATCTCACATTTTTTTTAACTTAAGTTGGAATTTGTCAGATTTCATAGAGTGATACTGATGCGTTGTCCATAATATTACGGAATTTTCCTGGTATTTGGGCGAGCTGCTCCTGAACCAGTTAGAAGTAGGGCCGCCAAATAAATTTCCTCGTGGTACTCCTTTGTACTTTTGCTCTGGAAGCACAAAAATCCATTTGGCACAAAACCGTCCTCCGTTCCTGGCGGGAAGAAAATTAAACGGCCTGCCGCGTGCCACTGGGGACATTGATACCACCATTGCCGTCATTGTCGACCCAACCCGACTCACTGTATGTTACATTGAGCCATGTTCGTCCAGGTCATACTAGCTTCCTTTCGGTAAGTCCCGAATTTTCCTGATATTTAAAATAAAGGTCTGTCTCTTCGCCACGAGATCTGCTCTTTCCTCGATGTTTCTTGAAGTTCCATCGCGTTCTTGAATTTGTAGCCCATGCTCTTCAAAATTTTATGAAGGGTTGATCGCGATATCTAATTTAAGCTCAGCTTGCACTTTATCCAATATCTTGGACAGAGTAAGGCATCATTTTTGTGCGGTACATCGATTGGTATATTCCCTTCGATGGCACTCTCTATGAAATTCATCCACAGAAGACGATACTCCTTTGGTTTTCGCCCTCTTTTTTGAGGCGATTTGATGCCTCCTCTCGAATTTTCCGAATTGTTGGTAAACTGGCACCGGTTGCCATAACGGTCTGTTTCAGTGCGGTGTTTGCTGATGCTGTTGAGGGCTATTGAGTGATGTTAAAAAGTTCAGAGATTTGCTGATCTTGTGCCCCTTGCAATAGCTGCAAACCATGACCTATCATCGAACCATGGTGCATGGGGTGAGATATCTACCGATTTTATTACTTAAATACGATAAAACAATTAAGATTTGCTATTAAAACCAGTGTGTTTTTTATACAGCTCATATACGCTACGAGTACGAAGTAAATGCTGAGAAGAGCGGCGGGTTAATCGAATTTTATTTGCCGGCAAACGACGGCTGAAAAGGCCGATGAAAGATGGTTGTTTAATTAAATTTCAATGGTAACAATTAATGACCATACCCATTCATATTTACTCCTATCATTTGTTGTTATTATTTTTCTGTGATAATTTTAATTGGCCTTGGGGTTAATTTAATACATGTACCAAATATAGTATTTCTTTTTCTCGGTTTGTTTTTTACACTAATATCGACAACACACAATGTTATTGTTAAAGCTTGCTTATACCGTAAACGTTCACTTGTATTGTGTTTATACAACGTACTCTTATTTGCGTTTATACAAACGGGGATCCCACGATCCGTGCATCACATTGTATTTGGGCATGTACACATGCCAGATTATAACCTGCTGCGCGTGAAAGTTGGCAAGGTCAATTTGCTCCGCCCATCACCATGATCACAGCGCACCGAAGTAGCAGTCCGCGGCAGCTGTCTATCGTATCATCGAGACGGGGGCGCGCAGCAGAGATAAAATAAATCCTGGACCGAGTATATCTGGAGTGTGTCTGTTGGGCGGTTAGCCCACGTGTGAGCTTTGTTTACAACTTGTTACTCTGACGTCATAACGGGCAATAATATTAATCCCTGAAAAAATAGCTAAAATTTTTATTTTTTAGCATGTTGAAAGTGATTTTTTCTAAATGTATTAAAGAAGTCCATCAAAATTTAGGGTTGGGAATTTAGCCGTTTTATTAAAATTAACGATATAGGCCTACATTATGCATTTACCTCCCGTTAGGTGGTATTGATTTTGAATTTTTTTTCATCGGCGATGAGTAAACATTTTTGGCTTTTCTTTCAGATTCATCCACTGCCATTAACGGGGTCACATCCAACTCCGGATCTTGATACGCTGTTCGCGAAAACAGGATAAGGCCCTGTCAGTTCGGGGCTATTTTTCCTTGAAATTGAACACTTTCCGATGTTCACTTTAAAATCTGTGTTGGCGATATGATCAGGAGTACTGTTGAAGGGTACAAAATGTAAGAAATTAAGAAATGTCTACTCGACCTTCCAGGCCTTTAAAGATGAAAAAAGGTCCATTTTTCTGATCATCCGGTAGAAGTTGACACTCGATAAAAATTCACAATTAGACAGCTCAAATTTCTAAAAGATTGCAATTTTCCTAGGTTTCCATCATTTTGGCACTAAATGACAAGGAGTAGTGACGAAAGTTTGTATAGATTATCTCAATGTTTTTTTGAAAATGGTGTAGAGGATCGAACAGCAGAGTGGAATTCTTTTAAACTCTTAGATTCGCTTCAGAACGAAACTATATGAAAGGAATCTATCTCACATCGCAAATACTATCACTTGTAAGTGGTTTTCCTGGATTTGGAAATAAGAGCATTTGGAATAGGTGGAGTCTTAATAGCACGCTTAAAAGCAAGAAGTGAATCAGACTCCTTCATGCTAGCTGGTAACTTATTCCAAGCGCGAGGAGCAACATAGGAGAAGGTCCTGCATTCAACAGACTTCGGGTTTTGACTGTAGGTGCTCAATCAGAACATGGAGAGAGAAGGACCACACACACAGTTTCATAGACCCTATCACGTTGCCGCCTTTTGATATTAAATTCACCATGATCCATTTACCGCTTAAGTAATGCGATAATCCCCTCTCAGCAGGAGTGCCTGACTGGCCTTTCGCTCTTCGAGGAATACTGGGAAAAGTTAAGCCCGCCTCAAATAGCATGATGTAACATGAATGCAATGAAGAAATTGAAAGATCATGAAAAATTTTGTTTCTGAAATAATGGAAAACGTCCCAATAGCATGCCATTTCATCATTCAACATTTTTTATTACTTTGTCTACCTGAGCATTTTTTTTTAATAACAACACACCGGAAGGGGTTACCACCCCCTTGATTTTTCTTTATTGAACATCCAATTCCTATAAATTTGGTACCTACAGTATAGTACCAGTTAACAACAATGTTTTGTAACATGTTAGGCCTTGTATCTTGAAATATGTCGGCCGTTGGTGCACACTGGGCAATTGTACCGGTTAGAGTTTTAAATACTATGGGCCATAACGATTCGCAGGAATGATTCGCGGGCAACAAAAGAATGGACGTAGGATGTTAACTGGTCTATAGCTTAGAGTTTATTCTTTCCATTGGCATCAAAATATGTAGAAACCATGATGACGTCACTAATTCGTCATAAGGTAATGATTATGAATACTGCATATAGGAAGAAACATTGATATTTTGCAAATTTACTGGCTCTAAATAATATTGTAACACTTAAACATTTTTCCATCATAAGAGACATATGACGTCATTATGACCATTGTTATTGTTGGTACTCATGTTGGTAGCAAAGGAAAGATGACCTGCTATCAATTGCAACTAAATCAAATGTCTGCCGATATTCCTGTGTCGTAGCTCTGCGTGCTGGTATTTCCCTCCCGAAAGGGGGGGGTGTGATTGACACCCCTCATTCACACTGTGGACATCACCCCTTTACCTTTCCTATACCCCGTTAGTGGTTTTTTATGAGGGGCATGAAACGGTAGCATAAATGTCCAATTGGCAATTACATTAACTCATTGACACCGGAAAATGGGGTTTGAGTAAGGGCGAAAGAATAGAAGCGAGGGGTTTATAATTGATACATTTACTTATGTAATAAATATGAACTTATCACACTCATATTTCAGATGAAACTGACTTTGGAATCAGTTCGACATGGTACCAGCCATATTGGATTTTCCAAAAAGGAAAAAAAATAAAAAAAATAAAAGTTAAAATTTACAATTTGGTGGGTTTTTCGAGGTAAATTCCACGTATTATATGCGATTCAAGCCGATACGAGACCCTCACTATGCGCAATGGTGCAAATATCATTATTTTTATTAATTTTGGTAATTGTACTTTATAATCATATAGAAAAAAAGCTTTTTAGCTTACCAAGTCGAATTTGGGCTCGGGTCTTCATTTGTGCTGGAAAATGTTTGCTGCTTATTTGTGGGTACGGTGGGTCCCTTCGATAGTGTTGGCCTTTCCCATATAGTTATTTTATTTGAAATATGCCTGTTAAATTCGAGGGTCATGTAAGAAGCCTTACTTGACATGTCGGCCTTTTAAGACAAAATCTATCAAAACCTTAATATAATAGGTCTAAACTGGGAGTGATGCCGCCTGTCCTGTCACAACTTGCAGTATAGGATTTAACAAAATTGTGATAACAAGAAAATGGATTCAGAACATACAAGAATAAAAAAAAAGTGAAAGCAATGTTATAAGCATACAGTCGAAAGAATCATCTCGCTCTGTCACGCAACATCAGAGACACGCGCTCAACATTTTGCGTATTATCTGGGCGTTTTTTTTGTGTGTCGGAGCTGCCACGCACTAAGAGTCGAAAGGGTTCCAATTTTTTCAAGAAAAATAAGGATTTTCGCATGAATATCTCAAAAGGGCACTCTGTGACCCCATGATTTTTTTGTTTTATTAGAAAGCGGACATGAGTGCGCAACTTATATAAAAAATATCACAATAAAATTATGGCTAAATGTTTAGCTATAACCAAAACTGTCCTCGACAAAAATGATTTTTCCATAGAACTTATGTTAAGTTAATTTTGGCTACACTTTATTTTTGTAATGGTTTAACTCAAAGGTGACATCGGTGACCCCCGAATTTTTTTTCTTGAATGTTTTGATCATATGGATGCAACCTATTATGCCACGTTTTGAAAGGAAAATTACGGCGGAAGTCTATATTGACCCAAACCCCTTAAAGAGTTTCCTTTCCAAACAATGGGAAAAAATATTTTTGTTTCCTTTATATTAATCTGCTCCAAAGATCAAAGATATGGGATATCCCATTAATACGTGCGGTAGTAAGTATCCTACGGACATAATACCTAAAATTATCCTATTTTTGTCCTAGTAAATAGGGATAGGCAGCTGATTTGCTTGCTCCGAAACATACAAAAAAATAATCTAAATGTTTTGTGTTTTTGTTACTGCCATGGATGTGCTAACATAACCTACAAGTGGTTGGCTTGAAATCTCTGTTAAAAGACAATCTTAAGGCAGTGCTTTTAGCTTATTCTGTAATTTCCTATACTTGTGTATAAAAAATCCCATTTGAGATAAAACAAAAAGCCTTTCTCATGATATTCCAGATTTTTAGCGTGATATTGTGCATTATAATATTTTTTTACTATGCTTGAAACTAAACAGGTGATAAATGATATAAAACAACTATTGAGTGCTACATTGTGCCAATAGTAAAATATATCACTCGGTCAAATTTTGATTGTTCCATTCACTCGGCTCGCCTCGTGAAATAGAAAAGTCAAAATATTGACCTCATGATATGGCATTCAATATTGTATAATATCACACTCTTAGCATTCGAATTAGAGATATATACCTACAGTTTGACCTGCAAACACAAATAGTATTGATCTTTGTGAAGTTGAGATCCATCGCTGTATGTCTTTTGGTGGGAGACGGTATTCCTGAAATTACTTCATTTTTTCCTGTTTTGTGTTTTTTTTATACATTAAAGTAAGTAATGAATGTACACACTTATGTGCATTTCCACATCTTTTTGTTTAATTCTCTTGCATTTTCGCTGATTCCCTTGGACAGTCGATAACTTATGAGATGTGTATGATACAACTTGCATAAAATATGATTTTGATGATTTTTTTCGATTTATAGCTGGTGAGTACTGCATCCCCGTGTACCGTCTCTTCTGAACCGTCTGACAGTTCGTCAGGACTTAAATCGGAGACTACAATAGGAGACAGGTTTGTATTAACTTGTAGGAGGTTTTTCTGATAGGAAACCAATGGAAGACGTTCTGTTACTGTTAGGGTTTAGAAATCATCAATTTAAATTAAATGGGGTTCAATAACGGACCAGAAGGTTTACCAAAAGGTACGGTAAGTACGTTTTCTGTATGTAGAATGATTTTAAAAGTCACAAGCGGTTCTAAAAAGTGGAATTTGGGAGGTTGATCTGAACATGTATGGCCCGTCATGCTAAAGCATGACTTGATGCTTATCTTTTTCAATGACATATTTTAATGGCCCTCAAGTCATGCCAAAATGAACTCGCGGACCGATGTAAGAAAACAATTTTTGCTCAAACTTAACACTTCTCTAAATGAGTCCATGTTTAGCAAGTTCGTACTTGTGGGCTGTAAGACATCGGTAGACAACCCTTAAAATGTTTTTTAAGTAGTTTTCAGGAAGAAATATAACTTAAAAGAGGCATTATTTGGATTGCATTTTCAGAGGACGATAATTTCACTTCACAGACTAAGTCCAAACCGGAAATCCAAGTGACAATGGGACAGGTGAAAGGTCATTCATGTGCGACACAATTTTTATCAAAATTTAAAAAACCCCATGATATTACTTCCAGTCGCAGTACGGTCGCAGCGAGGCATTCTGTTCATGAGCATGCGTAACAGTTGATCTTGTGTCAAAGTCCGGTTTTGCGCATATGCTTATCGCTCGCTTTGACTGGAAGTATGTTACAGGCTTCAGGCGAAAGAAATTGTTTGTAAAAATACCCAGACTACGTTTGTAGTGATAGCGCCACACCGGACGCGTCCTAAAGTATGCAAGTATGAGTATGACATGCCGTGAATTATAATGCGCCACGTACGACCGCGATCATGAGCTCTCATTCAATAGTAGGCCTCTCTACTCTCTGTTCGACGGCATTTCCCGATTTATTGGGTCTTAATTTCAGTGAACTCTGTTGCTGACCACGGATGATGTCTTGCGCCATCATAATAAAATCCAGGAGTTGGACGGAGGAAAGGAACGTGGAACTGAATTTGAAAAATTTTTTTTTAAATAATCCTCGGAATCGGGGTAAAAACAATGTGTGCTTGATGACGGCAATTTCTTCAAGATTTGTAAGTATATTGACAGCTGAAAAATTCTGTGAAGTCACAAGGCACTGTGTATTTGACGTGCCTTCGTCACCATGAATAGTAAGGTATTTCTTAGTGTACGCTGGTCACGAATAGCCAATTGTCGTAATTAGAGGTCCAGTCCAATGTTAAGTCAGCATAAAATTGTTTTTTTTTTTTGTATGTAAAAGCCCCTCTAGTTACGATTTATCGGAATGATCAGGAGAATGAGGAGTCACAATGTCTAGTGCTATGTAGGCTCGTTCACGTAGCGTGCACGTCGTCCGTACATACCTCCACAACGCTACGTGCATTCTCTATTTTTGAAACGGGATGGGTGCCGCAGACGAGCGATGCGGAATAAATAAGCAAATCCAGACTCAGTATAAATACAGCACGTATTGAAAAATATTTACCTTTGATGTAGTCCAAATTATTGTTATATTATCGCACGTTGTTTCCTTGACTGATTTTCCCTTCATGGCTAAAATCTGATGATTTTGAAACGGTATTTTCTGACCGTTTTAAAAATCCCCATTTAAACATAGCAGTCGCCCCACTAGATCAGTGAGCCGCCCCTGGATTGTCCCGGTTTATTTTCTTTAGAAGAGGCACCGAGCACGCCTATTTCGCTGATTACCAATAAATTTCGTATACACACCACGGGAAGTCATGGAAGTGGAGACGACTGTGTTTAGCTCATTTTGCGACACTTCGTGCCTTTTAGGGCCAACATTTCACGGATGTAAGCATGATCTGTGCACCGTTTGTATTTGTAAAATCGAAGATAGTGGGGATGCTAAGACATCAGGAGTTTTCTATATGCACGGTTGTTGTGCTTAGAGGACCGTAAGTATACAAAAATTCTTGACTTTTTGTGGCACATATGGTGGAATGTGATCCCGTTTTTTTTACTATACTGCCGCTCAGGCTTTGTAGGAAGATAGGGGCACGTATAGCGGAAAAGCCAGAGCAACATCGGGTAGTGTATAGTCGCCGTTAATAATTGTTGAACTAAGCGTACGCAGTACTAGTGACAGTAACGTGTAACTAGACTAAGGTAATGAGTTACAGAACGTTGCCATAAATGACTTAGCCATTTTCCTGAACTCAGCGAAGTTCAACTTGCAGAAGGAATAACTTCATCTTTAATTTTATTTTACTCAACCTCAAGTACATCCATGCAAGCATGTGTATCTCATTATTCATATGAGATTGTTGATGTCAAGTGTTTCAACTTCCCCTCTTTTTCGGAAGAAAAAAAAAAAAAAATCGAATTTTTCGTCCAGTTGTACTCCTATTGCTTCCACACACGATCGTAGCTAGAAATCGCAAGGACTCATGGGAGTAGTATGCACGCCACTGGCGAACAAGCATTCGGTTTTTGCGCCAGTGTCAGTGATTTCTATATTTCCTTGACCAAGATGCTAAGCCACACCCTCAGCGGAGTATCTAGCAAAAGTCGTCCGGAGCGCTCCTTTTTTAACATAAATTGACTAAATGCCGTTTTACGAAGGGGTTTCTGTATTTTTTTTTTGTGCAGTTTGTTGTAAATTGCTTCGGAAAGAGAAGTGTCTCTAGTACCATTTCGTCTATTTACGTCATTGAGTTCTGTTGTGTGCACACCTGTCACTCTTCCTCACGCGATCGAGTGGGGGCCGTATTTCATGGATAGTCAGCCGATGGTAGCAGAAATCCACAAATTTAGCCGTGTATTGTTTTTAATTAGACAAAAAGCAAGGGTTATTCGAATTGTTAGGCCGATTGCAAAATTATCCATTATTATAGACCTAGCTAGGCCGTGTAAAAATTACAGATTGTTCATTTCAGTTGTCAACCATTTTCCTTGAAAGAGGACAATATTTAACTTTAAAAAAATGAGGGTCAATCTGGATGTAGTGTGAACATGAGCGAAGTTGCGGGGAAATCTATGACATCATATTGCCGGGTAAAATTGTGACAGTGTGTGCAATGTAAAATATACAATATTGTATGTGACCCCAAGTGACCTATCTTTACTCTATTATATGTGAACAGTTACCAGTTCTCAAATGGCCTTTGGACTTTAAGGAGCGTCAACTTCATAAACATAGTTTTGACAATATGAAAGCTTATGAATCAGGAATTACTCTACTACCAACATAGTCAACATCACGCTATTTTTACTTATCAAAACGTTTTTCTAAATTTTTCTCCATTGGACACACTTACACAGAACGAATCTGTGTCAGTGGGAGATACCCACTGCAACAGACGAAAGACATGACATTAAGATTCCATCGGTCTCCACATAAAAATACATACCAAAGTTAAACACACCTTCTACAGCTGCATTCAACGGTCAACAAATCCACGACCACAAAAATGCTGTTCACTTGGAAGATTGACATTATACGTACATGTTGATTTAAAAACAACAAAAGTTTAATGGTTAAAAATGGACCAAAATTGTACGTTCTCCAACCGTTGTACACTTGATCGAAGAAACTCTATCTGAGATAGCATAGCTTCGCCTGACTATCTGGAGATAGAGGAGTTAAACGTCTCAGAACGGGCGGTCGCGTTCAACTTTTTTGCCGACGCTATTGTTTTTTGTTTAGGTGTTCTGAAATTGGTCGGTATTCTTACCATAACATTAACAATCCATTATATGTATTCGTGAGTGTATGCTGCTTGTTCTCAATCTTCTTTTGTAGGATCCCGTTGTGTTAAAATTACAATTCGAAAAAAAAAATTACCTTCTGAGCTGTCCTCCATTTTGGTTTGTTGTGGCATTGGAAAATGTGACGTGACAGATGCTTTTTTCAGACCACAGTGCAGTCTGATGGATGAATAGTGGCGCATTAGGGATAAATTGCGACCAGGGTAACGTGCAATGGCGGGCCTAATTTCACAGTATAGGCATGATAGATTCGTTTGGCTTTGGCAATTGATTACGATCTATAAAGTATATTATTTTAGCAGTTAGAACAAGTACCCAGACCAAATGATATTCTCTTCAAAGGGCAACAAGATATTTCAAATCTTACGACGCTGTGCTCACCTTTTGCCACAAATGGAATAGTCCCAATGTATAAGTCGAAAGAAAGGAAATGTGACGTGTATCAGCAATTTGGCGACCACCAAAGGGCACCGCCATTGACGATTGCCGTCAACCGTTATTTGTTCTGCCATCCAATTATATCTGCCATAATGCTATGCCATCTATACGTCATCAGACATAGCAGAGCTGTGCTGGTGCCTACTGCATTATGAGGCAGTTGTTATGTCCTTAGCTGTCGGAAGCTCGGGTAATATTCCCAACCGCGGAAGCTTTATTATTAACATAACAGGAGTGTGATGAATGAACATGAAATGAAATATACGGGATCAGCAGGACAGCCACTTGGTGAATTTCCATTTTTATTACTTCCCTGATCAACACAGATCCCCGTGAACAGATCAACAATGTTTTTAATTTAAAATGGGATCTCCAATACTCTGAAATAACAAAATTCAGCGTTGATAACAGTACAGATGAATGAAATGTGATGGTGCGTACACGCTTATGAAGAAAGTGTGCCTTTCTACGGGATATTGGCGCGGATAACAGAACAACAGAGAACAATGGATAGCAAAGAGAATTAAATATAGAAGAACAATGCCATTCTGAGACACGCGCACATGTCGGCAGCGTTGTTTTGTCTGTGTGATCACACACCAACGTGCGTCAAAATGTGACAATTTTCACCGGAATCAACCAAGATAAGAAACAAATTAAGGTCCAAGAAGCCAATATGTAAGTTCTGTAATTTTCAGTAGTAACAAATTACAACATTATGTTGCGTGTTTTTTTGCCGGGAAATTCAGCAGGGAGCGATTTCGGTAATGTTATGCAAAATTATGTTTTGATTTAGCCATGTGTCGGCCCGCCCATTCTAGAACTACTACCCTTCTTATAACCTAAATGGCGGTCCATTTACGGTTAGAATTTCGAACAAGTGTACCCCAGAAATGTTTATGTGATACTAGTAAATGGTCAAGAGCGTGACACGAAATCTATTCACAAGGAGCGTCAATATCTTTACGGCGATTCACTAAAAATCCTTACGCTTAAAAAGACCAAAATTTGGAACAACAATTAATCTTTCTCAAAACAGCGTAAATGGGTCAATTTGGATATGAACAAATCATATATGGCCTGTTTCATAGGTAGATGCACACTTTGCTGTTTTGACTTTGGGACTAGGGTGTGTAATTGGTAAAGAGAAGGGCCTAAAAGATCATTGTGGGTCTTTTTGACTTACAGCCTTACAGGGAAGTAAATCAATATCTTAACGAAGTTCCTTCTCTTTGTATTTCAGGAGACAGCAAGTCTCAAGTGGTCAAATCTGGTTCAATTTTTTGTCCCTAAAAAAATGTATTTTTGTTTTCAGTTGCACTATAACCCTGTTATCCCATCAGATTTATTTTTTTATTTTTATTGAGAATTTGTAGGCTTTCTAAACAAGTAAAAACCAAATTTTTGGAAAGCCTTTAAAAGGGAACCTTTGAACCCTGTCAAAACGAGGAGTGGCAGGACGTGACATTTTCCGTTCACATGTGTACAAAGTTTTCTGCCCGTCTAGAAAAGAACAAAAATTGATGTCATGGATGATTAGTTGTGCCAATACATTCAAAAACACTCTGCAAATCATTTATGTCAAAGTTGATTCTCCTGTTGGAAAAATAGGATTTTTGGAGCGATTGGAATAATGTTACAAGTTTCCGTTCACAAATTTTGCACGTCCTTGCCATTTTGGAAAAATTTGTTTGGTCTAAAACTTCAATCTATCAAATGGTTGCAAACCTTTTAAGGTAATATGGTCAACTAGCTTTACCATCACAAATCTTGATTTTTTATGTCACACATTCACACGTAAATGCCAACTTTGTCACGTGCTGCTGACCTGTTGCTCCTATTATCACTAAAATTAATAGAGCTACTGCTTTGAATATAATATGTTTATAGCTGAGTATGGGGAAAGTGAATGGAAAATTTAGTTTCAAGTGTGTTCGGTTTGTTATTTTTTTTTAAAGTAAAAAATGCAATTTTGCACTTCCGCAATTTCCGCGTTCACAGTCCACGTCCTGCCAAGTATCAAACAAATACCGATGTAAATTAAGCAGTTTTGTAATATTAAAGCTTAAAGGAGTTCAATACTGGTCGTTTTTTTGGCCTTTAGTATAGGACCTTACTTGAGTAGCTCAAAGCCGTTGTATTATCAAGTAATAATGACAGGTTTTTTTTTTTAGGTCAACAATTCCGTTCACGTCACGTCCAGCCATGTACCGATTTCCCAGTATTTTTTTTTGGCGGGGGGGGGGGGGGCTAGAATGGACAAATTTGCCCAATTTTTCTTGTGTTGTTTCCCAGCATTGAATTAGTAATTCAGGGAAAATTAGTGTGCTCTGTTTATATTTAGTTCTTTTATAAAACTTTTTCCACTGAATACCCATTTTTTGCCTAAAAAGGCATAAAGGAGGCTAAATTTTTAACACTTGATCGTAAATGTTCATATTTGGACAATAATGGTATAGCAGTATCTTTCAAATACCAAAAGCAAACAATTAATTTCATGTGCCATAACACTTTTAGAAACCCTAGAAAAATCCATATTTTCCTTAAAATATATATTATCACAAAATGAAATATAATATTTGGTATAAAAAGTTCCAAAATTAAAAGAAAAATACTAAAATTATAGGATCCCTTAAAACTTCAAAAAAAACACAAACAAAAAGTTTTTACAAGTTTGAAATTTGACCCCTTGGTGACAAGTTGCATCTAACCTTGAAACAGGCCATTAAGTATATAACCTTTGGTAAGTTCTATTGTCTTACATATTGAAATAACAGCATTATTTTCAAATATAGCAAACGTATGAATACATCACGGCTCGTGTCCTAACCCTATCCTGATGTAATTAATCCTTTCACGGGGCTTTAGACTCAAACTTTTTCGGAAAGTTTTCACAATCTCTTTTCGCGTCGTTGTTTAACATTTAAAGTTTAAACATAAAAAGAACAATTAGTAATACGAAATAGAAAGAAGACAAAACCATTAACTGCACAATTAATAGAATAATAATAATATTTAATACGAAGGCATTGTCTGTTTTTCTTCACTGTGAATCACAACTGCGTTACTTTGGAATGTGTTACTACTAGTACGTCAAATGCACGGACCCAGTTTTGACTATTAAACAACTTCTATTGTGAAAATCCTTCTGTTGTCCATTGCCCTCTGTCAAACTTATCAAAAAGTAGTTCGGTAATATTTTTTTTTTCGTAACTTCCTGTGCATTTGTACGTTTATAATATTATTGACAACAACGAGAGTGGCATGAACGGAACAGAAATTGAAGATAAAGTTTGAGAATTTGCCTTTAGCTGAAACATCTTTTCAAGTGGTATGTATGTTTGTTTTGGGGGATGTATAAGGATCAGCGAATAGGGTAGTATGTGAAATTTGGACTGGGTTTTAAGCAATTTTTCTGGGAGGAAATCATGAGGTAAACAATGTCAGTGAAACTCACTTTCAGTCGTATGGCATAATGCATACACCTTCTGTGAGTCCTGTAGGGTGAGCGTGTTGTGAAGCCACACACTCGCATGGGAGTAGACCACACAGAAGCCATTTTCAGTGGGTACAGGCACATTCAACTTATTGGATGAATGGCTTCATCTTTTTTGTGATGTGTGCCTACCTAACTAGCTCACTCTTCACTTTTTTGGGATAGGCCAAACTTTTTTTTTTAATGGTTAACCATAATAAGTATTGAATACTTAAAGGTCCATGGCCGATCGCGATAGCCTCGTCCCCATGAACCCTTTTTAACCGGAAGTGGTATAAATTTTGTTATCAGAGAAAGCTTCGATTTTTCTCATTAATCTGTGAAATCTTAGACTAAAGGATTTTGGTTTGGAAGTTATGAGCGCAAATGTCTCCATTTTGGTCCGCCAATACTGTAAAAGTTGGAACCCGCGAAAATGTTTATTTTGTGTGTAGTCTATGTATGGCTGCTGAAAAGAGCGAATTAAACAAGCCAAAATTTTAAAATTGCTGAAACGCGAAAAATTAACTCCGAAAATTATCACTTTACAGTATTAATTTTTAACGTACTCTATGGGTCACAACTCATGTTCTAAGCTCTCACATCAAAACGGGTTGAAATATCGGCGCTAAACTTTACAGCTAGGGTTTTTGGGTGGAGGCCATTCTATCAAATGACAATTTATATACTAAAATCGACCATCCCCCTTTAATACCCACATAACGGCATCAATTTAGTTACTTTTTTTGTATGGGCTTGGTGGCAGGCGTCTGAATATGGGGTGGAAAAGGATTTTGTTCATCGGGGGGGTGCATTTGTTTACCGTGTGACGACCTTTAACCTCGTCCTTTATGCTTCCGGTTTCATTCGGGACTTCAATTCTGCTGGTTGAGAACTCGCTCCCTCCTATTTCTTCTCGAATTTACAATTTGTGATATCAAATTGTAAAACAAATGGCATGTACAGTAATGTAAGCATTGTCAAGAATTGACATAAATGCATGTTGAGTGCATATTTGGCTGTATTTTGGTCTTCTGTAACCTTGCAAAGTTTTGAGTTCATTCATACCGTATGTCACATCAATACACGAACTAGGACATGAATCAGTGTTCGATAATGCCCAGTGTTAATGATAAATGGATTCGAATGTCCTAGATACTAGGACTAAAGCAGTACCCTTGTGCGACCTGTACACGGGCGTATCGCGTGTCTATTTCAATCGTTGTGTTTACGCGCTTATACAGCAGTGCGACCTTACGCACACATGCAGCAAATTGTTTCGAATCAGTTCAAACAATTTATTATTCAGATTTTTAGGCCCCCTAGGTAGGGTACCACCCACTGTCATAGAAAGTCGATGTCAATGAAATTCCCAGTGAGTGTGGATTGATCAAAATTTTCACCCTCATTTTCTCTGAACATGATGAAAGCCGCAATAATTTACGCGCAATATCCTGTTCTATTGTAGGAGAACACATGCAAGGTAATTTTAGCAGGATTTAAGTGCATTTTGTGTTTAAATCTTCATGCAAAATTTCAATTTCGTGTACACGCCACTTGCAATGGCAAGTGGGTACTCTTATAGACACATGTTAGAAAGATCACTGTTGGGACTAGTCTAGTGCTCAGTGGTCGAAGTTAATGGTACTTACAAAGCTATTCCAGCCTGCTGAAACAATGACATCAAATTTTGGTAAATCAAAGTCCCATATCGGCGGCACTTACCGTTTCAATACATGTGCATCCACATGTAGTATAGACTCTCAGTCATCCATATGTCCCACTATTTATTTTAGAATCCATGCATTGGAAAAATAGCGTAAAACTTCTGGAAAACGTGCGTACTTCATTGTAGATTTGTCCGATTATCAAACATGTGCTATTATTTTGTGGGGATATGACGTCGAAGTCCAGAAACGAGTCTCTCTTGCCGTACCGGCCGCACGCTTATTTGGTTTTACACACACACACACTGGATGAATTTAGTATTCGCCACACTTACATTCGGCACCTTAAACATCGGTTTATTCCGTAACGTTGCCGAATCGTAGCCTGTGGCATAATACTAAATCTTTCCACACACTGTTAGGATTTCAGTTACCTATTACCTTAATCGTT